>LUCH01002784.1:30906-53090 GCA_013368495.1 Paragonimus heterotremus | reverse complement strand
AACGACAACATACCACCGTATGGTCTGAATCCACGTATATGCTCCAATACGAACGACAGTCCTGAATTGGACCATGCCACTCATAACTAACAGCTACATAGTCTATTTGGAACCAGGCCTGATTCGGAGAAGGTGGGTACCAAGTATAGCAGTGACGTGCTCGATGCTTAAAATTAGTGCTGGCCACAAAATAGCTTATGCTCACTGCACAGCTGCAACAGCCGGCAACATCATGTGACAGATGTGAAGGTATTCCAAACCTGTCACTTAAACGAGATTCGACTTCACCGAGGCGGCCGACCTCGACGTTCATATCTCCGGCCAGAACGTCTGTGTCAGAGCCATGTGTCAACCGGAGGAGAGCGGCCAGGTCAATATGGAAGGCGTCATTGACACCGACGTCACCACAGTCAGTTGGAGCATAAGCAGGAAGGATGAAAAGATTTCTGAAGGTTTTGCGTCTAGAGCTGTTCTTAGTAGAACCTACCAAACGGACCGTACAAAGTTTACTGTTAACAGGAATCCTGTTTACCAGCGCGGTTGCCAATGCGGTTGTCACAACGAGACTGGACCTCAACGCGGTTTGACTGCTTGCGCATCTCGATGACCTATTGGGCTAAACTGGACGGTATGACCACCACACCAATAGGTTTACTCATGCCAGGCAGGCCAATAGGTAGAGGTCTGACAAACTAGTCTCCTGGTCCTCCAGGTTGGGGGTTGGAAGAAGATTTGCATCTTCTTTCAGAAAATGTACCATTTCTGATACACTGCCTCCTACCCGTTACCTAGCTGTATAGGCTTTTGCGCCAAAGGATTTGTTTGAGAACCCTAATCCTTCTCCTGTCTAGGTCTGGACGCTCTGGCAGTATCTCAGCCCACATACAACCATGAGTAGTCACAACCAAAGTAATTCCATACTGCATCGGCCGTCTCGCAATATAAACCGGGCCGCACTATCGGCTGCATACAGCAGGGTGGATAGGCGAAAACATGCTACTGCTGACCCCTACTGCATTATTGTATTAAATTTGGTTCTCAGGCCCCTCCCAACTTCCATTTGTGATAATTACTCCACAGGTCCTACTACAGATGTAGCTAACCGTGGTAACATTGGGCCGGTAAGTTCGGTCTCTTGTCAGTTAGCTTCAAGCCTCCCTTTTCCCTTGCTTAGACCTAGAGTGAGAATTAATATAGGTACCTTGAACGTTCGCACTCTAAAACAGATAGGTCAACAGGCCGCTCTTGCACGAACGTTTGACTGATTGCATGTAGATGTCTGCTGTATTTCGGAAACTAGAATCCATGACAGTAGTCAGCGTATGGAACTAACAGCACTCGCATTGTCTACCCGATACTGGTTATACACTTCGGGTGACTCCACAGTCGCTGTTACAGGTCGGGCTGGAATAGGTATAATCCTTAGCTCGACAGCCGCAGCTGCATTGATAGATTGGATTCCTGTTTACAGTAGACTTTATACTGTCCGCTTGGGGGATTCCGTTAAAGCCAACTCTGGATGCAAGATTTTCAAAAATTTATTCATTGTCTGCTTACGCTCCTACGTCGTCGGCGTCAAAGACTTGTTTTACTCAGATCTGGCCGCTCTCCTTCGGTTGACACGTGGCTCTGATATAGTCGTTCTGGCCGGAGAAATGAACTCCCAGATGGGTCGTTTCGGTGAGGCCAAATCTCGTTTAGGTGGCAAGTTTGGGATAGCGTCACATTGGTCAGATAATGGTGGGCGATTGTTGCAGCTGTGTGCTGAGTATCAGCTATTTTTAGTCAGCACTAGTTGTAGTCATCGTTCACGTCACTTGACGCCCGCCTGCTCCGAATCAGGTCTGGTCTCAGATAGACCACATAGCTGTTAATTATAGGTAGCGTGGTTCCATCCAAGAGTGTCGTTCTTATTGGAGCACGTACTTGGACTCACATCATGCATTGGTATGTTGTCGTTTCGTTCTTACTTTTGATGGACAGCGACCCTAACCACAACAATGACTGGCTGTTGAGAAATTGGCTTTACCATCGGTAAAGCATAACTATCAAACCAGCTTAGTAAGCTGACTTAGTGGTACTCACTCCGAAGATCCTAATAGCTGTTGGACACAAATCGTACAGGCCATTCAGAAAGCAGGTACTATAGCATCTGGCACAGGGATACATAAGTTTAACAAACATTGGATTTCAGAGAAATATCTGGAGTTGTTAGAAACCAGACGGAAGATTCCCCCTGGTAGTTCACCTAATATGTCTAGAAAGGAAGCTGAAACTTAGTCTGAAGGTTGATCGTGAGACTTGGTTAGTGGAAAAAGTTAAGGAAATGAAGATCGCTTTTGCCTCAGGGAACAGCGGCAAACTCTTTAAGCTGATCCGTGCTACTGGTCCCAGGCGACCGTCTGTCAGTGATGCTATCAGCGAGGCAGATGGCACACTCATTTATAGTAAATCCAGAAGGTTGGAGCGCTGGGCGGGACACTTTGAGGGTCAATTTAGCTGGCCTCCTGCTTCGACCGTGCTGCCTCCACAAACTTGTTATGTAACGCCCTGGTCGGTAGAGTTGCAACCATCCACTGGGGCTGATGTTCGTAATTGCATTTCGGTTCTCAAACGTACTAAGGCTGCTGGCCCAGATGATCTCACACCAGCACTTTTCAAAGAAGGTGGGAAGACGTTAGTAGTGGCTATGACTCATTTGTTTCAACCTGTGTGGATAACGGAGACCGTCCCTCCGTGTGTGCTGGGTCACTCTATAACAGTTCGTATATTCAAGAAAGGTATCAGGGGCTTTCGCGCAAACCATGGGGAAATTAGTTTGACCCTAGTCATTATAATGATTCTGGCATCCATCATACTTTATCGGCTAACTGCAGCTCGGGAGGTAAACGTTAGGGTTTCGCCGTGGATGGGGATGTATAGATCATACTTTTACTCCTCGTCAAGTTTTGGGGCAGCATCATTTGTACCGCCGGCCATCAGTTGCCATAATTCTCGATTATACAGGTGCGTTCGATTCAGTAGATTGATCTACACTTTTAGAGTCGCTTAAACGCAGGTTTGTACCGACCAACTATGTGAACATACTTGACGGTGAGCTGTCTGACAGTTTCAGCACCAGGAGCGGCGTTCGTCAAGGCTGTTCCTTTTCACCATTTTTGTTCACTTTCGTCATGGACTAAATAATGGAGTACTGTTTGCGTCACTCAAATGATGCCGGTATGGACCTGCTACCTGGTGGAAGGCTGACTGATCTTGATTATGGTGACGATAAGGTGTTGCTGTTTGACAACTTTCAAGCGGCACAAACAACGCTGAACGCAATTTCGCGTTCTGCCAAGTGTTTCGGAATGCACTTTGCGGCCTTGAAATGCAAAGTACTTCTGCAAGATTGCTGTGATTACATAGGTTTACTGTTAAGTAATGAAGTCATGGAGGTTGTTGACCAGTTTGTATACCTGGGACGCTGTATCAGCGGCGGCGGCGGAGGTGTAGAGAATGAAATAGAGGCGCGTATTTCTAAGGCTGAGGCGATGTTCGCTAATCTGAGACATCCATGGTGACAGAGAGTTATTTCCGTGAAACTTAAGGTTCACACATATTGGACGACACTGAGGGCTGTATTACTTTATGGCAGCGAAACCTGGCCGCTCAGAGTAGAGGACGTGAACCGCATTGAGGTATTCAACCACCGATGTCTACGTTCAGTCGCACGTATCGGGTGGCACCAACGAGTAAGCGACGAGGAAGTTAGGAACGGGGTGTTTGGTAGTGATTGTCAAACGAGTTGTTCTGTTCCGTCACTACATTTGCACAGACTTAGATGGTTAGGTCATGTACTAAGGACGCCGGTTAATCGTTTGACACACTGAGCACTATTTGCCGACGATGCAGCCGACTGGCGTAAGGTGCGATGTGGACAAATGATGAGCTGGGGTAGACAAATGAAATCGTTCACAAAGGGGTTGGGCACTGTAGATCGGGTTCGTCTCTCGGGCTGGAGCCCTCGCGATTCACAGAGCCGATGGCTTGAATCATTAGGTGAGATGGTGGGTAACCGAGTTCAGTGGCGTGAGTGTTGTCGTTGTCTGTCCGAGTTGTTTGTGAAGTGAGTGTACTTAATGACGCGGGGCAGTGAAAGCCGTGAGGAAGCTGTTTTGCTGATGACGCCTTACTTTCACTTACAGCTCGGTTGTTTGTTTGCAAGATGTTGGCGCCTTGATGTTGCATGTTTGAATGTAGACGTAGCTATTTTTAGTGATTAGGTCCCCTGCTCTTCCCCTTTATTCTTCTCTCTTCCTAAACAGGGTTTGTTTCTTCTTCTTCGTTGTTGTGTGGCAGTTAAGCATTAATGTGAACCACTGGTCTTTTGCTTTCTGTGATGATGCAGTTGCGGCCGTCGTGCTGAGGACTATACCCTTTCCAGCTTGACCGGCAGTGGCAGCCGTGGAGTTACCTGTTGTGTATAACTAGTATCGGGTAGATAGTGTGGATGCTGTTGGTTCTGCACACCAAATTCTGTCCTGGATTCTGGTCTCTGAAACACAACAGACATCGACATTTGACGAGTCTAACGTTCGTGCGAAATCGTTCTGTTGATCTATCTGTTTTAGTGTGTGGACGTTGAAAACAGCTATATCAATTCGTATTCCAGGTCTAAGCAAAGGATGAGCGACGATTGAATGATATGAAATGGGACTTACCAACAAATCGTTACTACGATTGACTATATCTATTGTGGAACCTGCACAGTAATCACCAGAAGCGGGAATCGGGAGGGGTCCGAGAGCTAGATTTGATAGGACAGTGGGAGAGGAGTCAGCAGTAGCATGTTTTCGCCTATCCATTGTTCTGTATGTAGCAGATAGAGCGACCCGGTTTGTATTGCTAGACGGTTAATACAGTGTGGAATTATTGGTGATGTGAGTATTCATGGTTGTGTGTTGGCTGACATACTGCCGGGACGTCCAGATTCAGAGGGGAGAACGATTAGGATTCTCAAACAAAACATTTGGCTCAAAAGCTTGTACCGCGACGTAGTGGGTGGGTGACAGTGTTCCAGAACTGATATTCCTTCTGGAGAAAGGTGCCAACTTTCCCCGAATCTGGAGTACCAGAAGACTGTGGTTTGTCAGACCTCTACTCGTTGGCCTGTTTGTTGTGAGTGAGTCTGTCAGTTTGATGGTCACACCGTCTAGTTTGACCGAAAACGTCATCGAAGTGTGTAAGCCCTCACATCACGTCTGGGTCCTGTCTCGTTTTATCATATGCACTTTCCTGGTGAAACCGGACGCCTCGTGTGATTATGTATAACGTGTTTTCTGCGTCACATTCATGCCCCCCATCCCTTGAGAACATGGCTCCTATCCTTTTATGTCGTAGTTGACTGGATACAAAACTTTTAAGATTGCACGCTCCATTATATACAAATATCATCAAGTATTTTGCCAGGCTTATTTAATTACACCCCTGATTTGCTTTGTTTCTTACCAGAATATATATATTCCCTCTTCACAATAGACACCATTAATATGTGAAAGAATTGTCCAGTTTCTCAGTGTGTCTGCCATGAGGAGCCACTCGTTGTGAGTAGGACACTCATTACCTATAATTGCGGGATTATTCGACCTTGTGTTGTTCCCATCTGGCGAGGTGCATGAAGTATTTTTGTATTCAAGCGGCTCATTTGTGGGGGATGCACACTGGAAGTTCAGTGTTATCGAGTTAAAACCTCTGATTATAATGGGACAGCTAAGAATGCTGCTATAAAACGACATCTACGTGATGAGCTTTATTAGTTGTGGACATAATGTGTACACCCGTTGTTGACCCATCAACACTCTGGGGTTCTTTGTTAACTCGGTCGCTTTCTGGAAGAGTAGTCTAGGAGAAGTGAGAATTTGTTCGCACTTTCCTAAAAGAGAATTTCTAGTGCCTTTGACCATCCACTGTGGCTCAAGAAATTTGACGTTAATTTTTCAACTTTTTTGCTGCACATATTCCCGTTTTCCGACAGTTCTTCATCATATTGCTTTCTCTGGCGCTACTGAACCACGTAGTTTTCTGTTCTTCAATGCCATCAGTGACCTTGTTTCTCTAAGTTTGCTTCGTTCTTCGTGTTAGCGCCTCTGTTTCACTAATATTTTCTCTCTGGAAGTTGTTCTTGCTCGGATAACATGGTTGACATCGGTTGTAAGTGAGACCTGGGTTGCGCGGATTAGCGTGAGCCGGTCCTGATTATGACTGGTAATTTGGTAAGATGTAACGTCGATGTATAAAGCAGCAGATAAGTAACCGGAAAGTTCACGTCCGCCGGTGTCTTTGCAGTTTGTTCCCCGTATGGCAAACGTGGATATGCACAATTCAGTTTATATTTCCGCGATACTCTAGGTTTCACTGGAGCTGCGCAATCCTATCGGGGTATCCACCATAAGGACTTAAACTGGATGTTTATTTTAGGGTGAACTGGACGATAATTTCCAGTGGGGATTAATTTAGAAACTCAAGCCTGTCCAGTTTACCTAGGTATCTGGTCTACTATACATTTTTCATGGGTCGTACACCAACTGGTATGCAGTTCATCAAAACCACGTGCTTTGTAGCAAACGTTGCGGAATGAGTGCGAAAGTGTTAACTTCTGTGGCGAATTATTCTTCTGATCTCACAGCTTTTGGTAGAACGTTCTTCTACCGTAGTTGGCTGGGATTCATTTGTATAGTTAATAGTGGTGCTTAAAATTTGCCACATTGTTTGTGTTTAGGAAACAGTCACCTGAACTCCGTCCATTCTAAGAGGTTCTGAACAAGTATAGTTAACACTGGCGAAATTAGAACCTACATCCTTTTATCCTCCTGGAATTATCTTTAGACGGGGAAGCGTTTTGCGCACATGAGGGTTTCCAGCTTTTACCTCACACTATGTTTGCTGCCAAGGCACCCGTAGGTCATATTTGAGGTACCGGTAGTTGTTAGGTTGCTTAATCCTATATAAAGGCAGCAGGTGTCGCTGAACTTCTTGTTCGCAATCATGCGACTAGTAATCAGCATGGTTACCGTCTAACTTAATTGTGGGTGTAAAGTACATATTGAAACCTGCTGATTTCTGAGTGTAGTTTTCGCATCCAAGTAAATGTTTAACTGGCTCATTTTAAGATGACTAACTAGGTTTCGGTTTTGCTCTTGTTAAAATTAGTCACTGATGACTATTTGCATCGGAATCGGAAAACGAGCTTTTATTCTGCTATCTCTGAAATAAACGTATCAATCCGTTTGCTTCAATATGTGCTGTTTCGTGTATAGTAATTCAATTCTTGTCCAAGTTGTCCAATGATCTTGAAAGTAGGTACAGTAGCTGTTCGGTTATGTTCATCTAATCGCCCCGTGGTTGTGCCTGCTCAGTCGTGTTTCACTCGATGCCCTGATTGTGACTAATAGGTAATGGTCTAGTTGTCAATGAATGGTTTGCGATGTGGAGTGCGTTCAACACCATTCACTTTCAATTGCTGCTTTCTTACGCAAATGAACTTTGTGACCGGCTCGCCACCGTTAAAACGTGCTTTACACGAGCTTGGTTAACTGATTAGGGCACATTGGTAGTGCATATATTCACATCCGAACTAGATACTCAGTCTGTGTGCCACAACGGTATTTGTGAACATTCGATTCATTAGGTCACTTATTGCTTCATACTGTTAGGTCTCAGATCCCTAGTTTAGTACTGTCAAATTGACGCGATAACAATATTGGTGTGTTCAACCTGGATAGTATTATGTGTCATCCATCCACCTTTCTGGCATCTTTTTTCTACTCTTGTGGGTTCTCATTGAGTATAAATCTAGTAGCCACTTACTGTTCTGATAAATGGAACGATGGGTCATTTCACTGGTAGTCGGTACAGCTTTTTTCTTTTCCCTCATAATTTCCTCCAAGCCGTCCGCGTGGATTCGAGTAATGCAACTAAACCGACCGGAAACCGCATTCATTCTATTGGGTAGCTTCTCAGCCGCACTGACAGGCGCTATTCAACCTATGTTTGCTGTGTTGTATTCAGAGATTTACGCGGTGAGTCTTCCGATTTCCAATCGATCTGCTTCTTTCGTTCCTCTGGTTACTGATCCATTGTATTTTATAATTGTTTTCTACGATCAGCCGAGGATATCCTTGAACATGAAACGGATTTTCGTGGTGTATGCACTGATTGTACCAATCGTTTGGATATTCATTCGCATCATTTTGTCAACTAGTTTTTAAGAAATTTCCTGGCTTTGCACAGACTTAGGCTATTCCTGTGCTTCCAGTCGATCACATTCTGTGTCGTACGTTTCTCACAATGAAGCCGGCGCTGGTTCGAGAAAATCATCTTGCCAACATCTCTGTGATCGAAGGTTCTGATGGTCCAGTTCCTCCCTCATTTCTCTTTCCATTTTTCCCTTTCTCACCTTACTGCTAGGTTGAGCTATCATCCTACTAAGCCAAAAGCTGATGTAAAACTTTTCTTTCCATAGTTCTCTCGGGTTTGGTGGAATATTGTGGTCTTATTTTTTCGACCGTAGCCTGTGCAGATGATCTAGTGATTATTGATACATCGGTGTCAAATGTTCTGTGTGTCAAAAATGAACTTAAAAATGCTCTCACAAAAATCACCCGCTTGTGAATTTCTTTTTTGGTGGTGAGCTGGCCCGCTCCTGACGTACTCGTCCACCCTGACCTGATGGTTGGGGCATGTGCACTGCTTCTATCTGAAAGGCTCAAAGGGGACACAGTAACTGTCCTGTTAACTCCAATCGATGACCGCACAATTTGGGCTCATCCCCCCATGTGATAAACATAAACAACTAGAGAGCTGTGATAGAAGCGAACCTCTGATGCAACATCTCTTTTAAAAGGGGCGGAATAGTGTATATGGTAATATTAAAACTATACACAGTTGTGTGTGGCGTTCAAAAAAGCAGCCGAAACTCCCTACTGTTTATCAGTGACAGTGGGCAATAATTAGTACTTTTATTGTCCGCACTAATCGACATACAGCTCGTGGAAGATCCGGATCCCTGCGAAAGTGCATTGATCATACTCTTACTCTACGAAGAATACGGAGTAATCGGCAGTTCTACAGACAGCCAACAATCCTGGTCTTTTAAATCCGAAGGATACCCGCGTAATTTTCTCTAGAACCGTCCCCTTAACAATGGTGTTCAAGCAGAATGTATAATTCCATCGATAACAGTATATTCCCACTACGCAAACAAGACAAGGGTTTATGGACAACGCCTCGGATGCCCATTGCATCATATGGTACTCGCCAAGGGCGATCGACGTCTTCTTCGCTGTTCAATTGTCATGGGCAACATTCTGTTGGATGTACCTGAGAAATACAGTGAGCTTGATGTTGAGTATCTTTCTGGCACCACGTTGACTAACCTGCAGTGGACGAGTGACGTAATCATGTTTAGCCCCTCGCCAGATATGAACGAGGTGAATGACTGTTCTGATCTGTACGTAATACGCTTCACATATTCAATGAACATAGTGTTGCCTCAAGACTAAGATATTCTCACTGTTGCGCCCAACATTGATGAGAGTGTGCTTGCGGCTGTCCGGAACGAGGATATTGACAAACTAGCTGTGTTTGACGGTTGTCTTCTTCGCCAGTTCGTTCACATCAAGTGTAACGATCGTGTGAGCTACGCGCCGTACGCCAACGTGTATCTTGGGACATTCGGGATACGCGGTCGGTTAATCAGTTTGTACAGTTTCGTACGCCAGCCAAACTTTTCCACACGAGGCCTTATTCTCTGGGACTACCGACAGTTGGATAAAACAGCTTAGTGGTCATCAAACTGGGTTCTGTTCTGACTGTTTCACTTAGTTCTGTAAGTAGTTGTCCGTTTGAAGGACGTCGTGGTCGGTGAAATTGCCCATCGTCGACCTTTTTAAACATAGTAGCTTACCGAAATATATAACCCACGCACATTTGCATTTTGATTCTTATGTTCAACCGTTGTTCACCCTGTGTTACTTTTTGATAATTTTCTCCTTTATATTGCACATCACCGTTGCGGCGATCGACGGTTTGAGCAATGGTTCTTCTGCCCAGAATCTTAGCTGTTTTGTTTGAACGTCTGGGCTGATCGGCGTCGAGTTCACGGACAGCATAGTTTCATTCTGCCCTTCTGCTGGATTTATGCGCTTCCGTGTAAATATGGAATATTTCCTGCATCTTCAAAATTTACAGTGCTGCTTCTAAAGTTACTCGTTCCTGTTTATAGTTTATTCGAGTGCGCTGGAAACTGTGTTCTTTGTTGATCTGGGTTGCTGGCGTCATTTGTCGTGTTTGTAATGTTGTTTCGAAAGCATCCGATAAAAGTGTTGAGAGTTTCGGTTACTTTCGTCATTAATTCCATTTTTCTTAGTACTTACCTCGTGGTTTAAATGCGTGCCATACTTTCTGCTATTTGGTCTGGAAACTTGTCTCGTTTGCCACTAATGTTAGCCGATTGTGAATTGTGACGCAGTTGTATCAAGACGTCGTCCCCATGTGTGCCTGTTACTTGTGACCACCTCACTTGAACTTGCTACTTGTTTTTTTATCGTTTCGCCCTGACAACTCTGTTTCATATAAATGTTATTTAATTGGCCTGATGGTGAATAACCGAAAACAAGCTTGTTCGTCACCATTTTTTGAGGACTGTTATTTCTTACTCTACACCAGTTAGTTGGCATTACTGTGTGGATTGTATGGGTAGCACAAACTTTCATCATTGCTTATTTAGAAAAACTCAAGAAGCCTAGTCCGATGATTGACTGTTATAGTTCACACTTCTTGATCGTCAGACGTATACGTCATGTATGTCAACAGAGTGTTTATCTTACCTGGCGTCCTTAATTGAGATTACTGAGGGTTGGATGAAACAAAGATGATCAGACAATGGTTTGGCAGCGAATATTGAATAAGTTGACTAGGTTATTAAATAATGTAAGTAGGAATCACCTGCTTATTAACGGCCTTCGTATGTGGGGAATTTTGTTTAGTTTCTAAGTGCGTTTGTTTTTCTCATTCCTTATCATCTTATATTCGCATTGTTTGCGCATCTTCCAAGCTTAGATGTTATTAGAAGCTCTCCTTTTTGTTTCCGAGAGATAAGGGTGTCGTTTCCTTTCTGGCCTTACTATCTAACCAGTTACCTCTGGCAGGATGTATTACATTGGCTTTTTTTCACATATCTCGGTTTTATTCCCTCGGGATTACATTGGATACGATTCATATTCGCTTGTTATTGTGATTAGCAAGTTGGTCTCGTTTTTCACTGCCTTGCCGCATTCGGCTATAGACATTACCGGTTCTCTCATCCATAATCACTGGGTAGGTTCGTGATCCATTTAACTACCTCGACCCCAGTTTGAATTGCAACCTTCCAGTTCTCTCGCATGTTTTAGCACACCTAACGATAAATGTCCAGTTATCAGAGTGCTTCCTGGCGAATATCGACGTTCGACAAGGATCCATCCGGGAACCCTGGTTGTTCTTTTAGTTCTATCTTGAGTTGTTATACATTTTCAGAGCGCCAGTGCTATTTTACTCCGATGACGTGAAATATGACGAGTTATGTTAAGTTTCCAGCAAGCATGTGCAATTCAAAACGATTTATGTCCGCCTTTTCAGTGGTCCATCGATTACCACTCGTGCGGCACCGTCAGTTGCCATATCGTGCACTTGCACCATCAAAACTGCGCGTATTATTATCTGGACAATTACAGGCTGAAGGTATCCGAACCCGAATAAAGTGGTAGACGATTCACGTTTCTGAGAATTGTGCAGTTGACACTGAATTGTTTGAGATCAATCTGTGGACAGTTTCACTCTGACAGTGTCACCACCATCATCTTCAGCTTTGATTAGTGAATAATTACAAGTCCATAGAGAAGAAAAACTACGGAAGAGAAGGAAAGTAAAAAACAATGGAAATTCAAGACAGGGAAACAGGAGAGCCAACAACTTTGTGTACACAAGCTCGCTATTGACTGAGACATACTGCCACATCAAAGAATGTTTCTAACCAGCGGTGTGGATGATAGCGAACTCCCCAACCAGGTAAACAGTACCTGTCCAGTTTTCTCCACCAAGGCCTTCAGAGTTCTTGACTATGACACCGCCTGGCTATTTTGCGCTTTATTCCAGCCACTGGCTGCCACAGGGAATAATGCGATGTGCGGCAGACTCTTCTTCGATATGCAGTGTACGTTATCCAGCCATCGAAGACTGTATAATTTTACTTTCTCAACATCTTGTATAATGTCTCACTACGTGACCAGCAGGATAGTGAAAACAATTCTCGTCATTGTTTTTCCCATATGACGTCGCAAACCTGTCTATTGTGGATTCAACAGGTCACACCGCTATGTAAACAAATTTCCATTTGAACTCTATTTAACTCGGGACGCACTGTTTTATCTCATATTCACTACTGACTCGGCTGGAATGTCCAAAACTCTGCAACACGTTGGTGCGCGTCAACTGAATCCCTTTTCAATGTGAGTTGGAGAAGTTTTGCCACGTCACTGTCATTAAAGCTGATACTACGCATCAGCACAGTTGAAATCGACAGTCAACATACATGCTTACTGAACGGTTAACCCGAAGGCCCACAGGTGTACGAATTGAAAGCACCGCATGTCAGCCAACATTTGGAAGCATCTATACTTACTGTCCTGACGAAGTCAGATGAACTAACACGAATCTTACAGAAGGTATGCTGTGCGTTGCCAAATACTATGGAATAGAGAACAGGTTGGGAAGCGGAATACGTATTTAGTGGGACAAGTAGAATATATTGTGGTTTAGTTATTACACACAAGTTTTTATCAAATTAGTTTAGGCCTAGTTTTATTCATTCAGTTATGTAAACCACGATGCAGTATATCTAATGTGGAACTGGATGGTCAATTCAACTATTGCTTTATGATGCGTCTCATGTTACGACAGTTATCTGTTAATAAGAATTTTGAATTCACAAGGAATGCGTTTTCAGTTTCGAGACATAATATAAAGTTGACGAGAGTTGTCCGTTTCACTTGAGGTGCTACTTGTGTTGCTGGCAACTAACGTGACGATAAATCGGAGCGATGGTTCCTTTATCCACCTTCTTCCTGTGTCTGTCTGCTTGTTATCAGTCTTTTTGTTTTTCTCTCTTTAACTCAGATTCTGTTTGTAAAACTTCGGTAGAATCATATTGATGTTGCTCAGTGACTGTGTGTGTGTGTATTTTAAAGATTTGAAAATATTCTCTTACTAGGGAGCGTGCGTGTGTTTAGCTTTTCATGATTGATGTGTATCAAATAGCTTTTATGGGTGTGACATCCATAGGTGGGCAAGTGTCACTCGTACTTTCCGTTAATTGATGTTCAATGATTGAAGCGGTCCACATAAAAACCTCAAATTGATTGTTATCGTCATCTGGACACGTATTAATGTCTTTCCATTGTTTGCAGCAGCTACAGATTTACCTACCGCTACTATCGTGCTAGATTTTGACTTTTCTTTATACCGGAAAGTGTTATTTCACCTCGAGTGTAGCTCGTCCTCGTCATGCAAAACGCAGCAACGAAAGAAAACATCAGTGGTACAACATTCTGTCGTTTCGTTTATCTCTTTCACTCACGGACGTAAAACTTACGAATATACGACTAGTAAACACCAGTTTCAATGAAAACTTGGCTTCACGTTATGGGAACATTATCATCTTTAGAGTGGCCGAACTGCTGTAACTTGCAATTTACGCACAGGGAGTGGTGAAAGACAATTATTTACCCCGAAACATTGAATCTGTTTGATTCAGTTCACCCAAGCTATTTGGTGACACATTGAAATGTCTATATTTGGTTTGATGTCATCAGTCATCGTGCGTGGTCTATAAATGAAGAACACTAACAAAATCAAGCATAGACGGCCTTGTCCCACGTCAACCAATAGATGACGTAATTAACGCCACAAGAAGCTGTCCCATTTTCTACTTGATTCTTTGCACGCAACATTGGCTGGGTCAACCAAGTGATCGGGTCCATAGCAATAGACACAGTTGGGTTCCTTGTTTTTGTGATTCCATTTGAGATATTCCGCATCATCCTGTTCGTTCTGTGCCTAGTCATCCATTGTCATTAACGCTCGTCTGCTCTTTCAGTGATCATTGACACCGCATCTACAAGTAAGTTGTTAAATGTCATGAGAAGTAGACAGATTAAGCAAACAATGCATTCGGGCATGGTGATTTATCCTCGTGATAGATTGTCCTGGACGTAACTTTACTGTTGGATAAAACTCTCTTTAGTAGTGATTATATCAGGTGTTTTATGGTAATCCTTGATTGTAATCGAAATGACTCTGCTTTCCAAGATATCCCTTTGCACTCAAGCTTTTTTGGGCACCGCTTCTTCTTTCTGGATCGTATCTGCTTGCAGATGCTGTGATCACCTTTAGAAAATATTTTGATTATTCTGGGTTTGTCTGCGACTGATGCAAAGCTAATAAGTTTCGGTAGTAACCTCTCTGAATCGAGTTGGGATAGACTGTTCGTTGTAGCACGCCATCAGGATATTTGTTGTTATTGTATTCACAAACTGAGACCCCACTTACTGAAACACAAACTGTTTTCATGACGTCTGAAAACGGTGAAA
The DNA here is from genome assembly GCA_013368495.1 of Paragonimus heterotremus. Classification (NCBI taxonomy): domain Eukaryota; kingdom Metazoa; phylum Platyhelminthes; class Trematoda; order Plagiorchiida; family Troglotrematidae; genus Paragonimus; species Paragonimus heterotremus. The sequence goes on along the minus strand of LUCH01002784.1, from coordinate 38,424 downwards.
TATGATTCTCTTCTTTTCACACATGTACAGTTGACTTACTCTTACTTGGACAAAGAACACGTGACACAATAGATAGGTAGGTTTTTAAAACCTGGCTATCTGGAAATACACGGGTTGTGTCATGTTATATCTACCAGGGAACGCACCTTACAGCCCGTTTATGTTGATGCTGCAGTTACTGTGGCCACGTTTGAAGGCATTGTATTCAAAGTTGATTTACGCGGATAAACTCTGTACGACCGAATATGAAGATTAAGCTATTCCTATGTAAACTTGTTTTGCCGGCTAGCATGGCCGTAACTACTTATAGTAACCTTTGGTCTTCAACATAAACTTTCATACAATACCCCGTTCAAAAGATGAACGCACAAGGTTTTCAAATTGACTGATTTTACGGTGAGCTCATCAGCAATGTGCCCAGAAGTGGTAGTTGCTAAAGCCAGAAGAAAAGTACATGCTTTATTTGGGTGAGCCTGTTGAAGAACCCACTTTTTGTCATCTACTACATCTTGTTGTCCGTTATTCATCGGTGGTAACTGAACTGATTGATTTCTTAGTGGTATTTGCTCATCATTAACAAAATGATTAACAGCATTTTGACACAAATGTTTTCTCAAACACGGATGACTGTGTCACGCCTTTTTCCTCAAGTATGCAGCGACAACGGCAGTATTTCCCACCTAAAGACTCTGAAGAGTGTTAAACCTTCAGCTTGTTTCTAAGATGAGTCGTATCTGCAGTTTAAATTGAATCCTGCCACTTCATTGCTCAGTCGTCGAAGGATGTTTGATAACCTTAAATACGGTAATTATCGTCGTCAGGAACTGGACCAAATATAATAAATGTGAACTTGGCCAGAAGAGCTGAAAGGGATTTTAGAAGCTATCCTATTAGGTCGTATCTATTCGCAGTCGTTCAAACACATCATTTATCAAAGGCCTACGTGAATTTGATGGAAGTCCTGGCCGGTGGTTGTAGATTTTTCACCATGCATTTCTTTTTCTTGTACCACTTCATTTTCTACTGTTGACCCTATTCGCATTTTTGACAGCCTTATCAGCAGCTGCGGTTTCGATACGCTTGTGTATGCGTTTCAGTCTTCCACGTAGCAGTACAGGGGCTTTTAGGATCTCTATATCCTTATATCCCTTCCATATAGAACAGTTTATCACTGAATGTTCATATTTTTCAGTAATCATGTATCCGGCTGTCAGATCTGAAATGTCCTACTGGGTAACAGTATGCTTGCGTGCATGATATGTGTATAATTCCCGTCGAAGATATGGTTTACTTGCCGTCAAAACTTTCTCGTTATGTAACTGACGCAATTACAAGTACTCAGAGTTTCGGTAGATTTTGATCAAATACGATTTCGTCATCATCCGTGAGTTGGTCGTACGTTTGCAGCTGTTTGTCGTTTCGTAGTAAATTGCTACGAACAAGTACCTATGCAGCGACCAGTAGGGTTATGGAATAGTATCTGACATTGTCTTGCTAATGTTTTGTACTTGTTTCTTAATTAATTACTGTTCCCTTGTCATTTTCCACTACTAGGTTTTCACCATGGCCGACGATCCTCGAGGTATGAGCGATCGCGTAAATTTTATCACGGGTATCATGGTAGTGTTGGGATTTCTTAGGCTTGCCAGTAATACATCTCAGGTGAGTCTTGGGTCTGTCATGTGATGTGGCATGTACGCTCCTCGTTGTTTGCGCTCGTTGTGTTTGATAACGTTGAATATGACATCTCACTGTGAAAAGTTAACGAAAGAAATGATAATACTAATACGTAGTATGACAGATTTGTGATTTTAGTTGAGGGCTGTTTGAGAAATCCTGCCGGGGCAGTCGATCCCCTGGATCATTTGGTGGATTCCATATGAGACAGTGGGACGGGTGGGTAACCGAATCCAAATGTGAAATTTCCGAGCTCCTGGCGTGGCTTTGTAGCTCAGCTGGTAGAACGCTTGCCGCGTAGAGGCATGGTGTTTCTGTCGCGAGTTCGAATCCAGCCGATGCCCTGGCTTTTCACTATTGGGCTTCATCTAAAAATAAATAATGTTTTATATATAGGTAGCGTATTATTCCACCACTCCCACTAATACAAATTCATATACCAACTGTTTATTGTTTACGTGTGTTTAATAATAGTTTGTTTTTAACCTCAATAATCATCTTCTATCTGTTTTCTGATTTTATTGACCTATCCATCCATTTAGCCTGCATAATCTTTTATCAAGCAATCAGAACTCCTGGATCGGTTTGATTCTCCACGCCAACATTGACTGGGACTGGCACTGTCGCCCTTGGTTGTCTTCTTTTTTCACTTACGTCCACTCTAATTGAAGCGATTTTCGTCCTTCATGTTGTTTTGTTAAAACCTCAAATTTGAGTAATTTCACTTTTGTTGAACTTACTCTTTCTTATTATGTATGTACTCACGTGGCAATGAGTGTAAAGGTGTTTTTACAGTAAGATTGAACATTCGTTTTCAGATCCTCCATAATTATAAACACTTCATTTTCTTGGGTCTCCTTAATTGTCTGCTCGGTGCCCTTTGTTTTGTCATATTCAGGCTTATTTCTTTGGTGTGGCCGGGCAGCGGTTGACGAAACGGCTACGGAGACTGCTTTTTCAAGCTGTGTTGCGACAGGTAAGGCTTGATGTGCGACTTTCTCTCCTCACTACCTTTTCCAAACACGATCAGTTTACATATCCTATTATAACACAGGAAGATAGAGGTTGGTTACCTGTTTTCAGATGGCTTTCTGTTCGATTCATCGTCTATAACCGGTTTCTTTGCAAATTGATGTCACTGCTTTATACCATCAAACGTTGTCCAGCATTTTCGTATTTACGCATTATTCTATAGGAGATGGCATGGTTTGATAACTCAAACAACCAAGTCGGCACACTCACCTCGACCCTGGCATCCGAAACTAACAAGGTCCACCCGTTGTGTGGATCTGCCATGGGCCGCATTGTGGAATCCGTTGTACTTCTCACCTTATCTCTGTTCGTGGCCTTCTTCTACAACTGGAAACTTACCTTAGTTGTCGTGATATTTTTCCCTGTCATCGTGTTTTCCAGCTTTTTGCATGTAAGTTTATATAACACGTATTCACGTTCTTATTGTTCAGTTTAATTATATCACTTTACCGTCTGTCTGGACTTGATTTCAGATTTGGAGTGCGAAGGCTTTGACGTCAAATCCAATACTAAACACCTTTGTTTAACGAATGTTTCGGACGCGGCCAAATATCTTATTACTGATAACCCAATTTTTACATATTAATTTGTTCTTTGGAAATCACTCCTATATCCGTGGCGTCCACGTTCAGGTGGACTTTTGTACATCGTTTATTTCCAAAAAAAATAGCACTCCAGTCGAGATCTACTACTTTTAGAGCTCTTCAACAGTGCATCCTATTTTCAAGACTCTGACTCTCGTTTTTACTTAAACATCCGCAGGTTATTATTGTTGCAACCCTCCAGCCAGTTAAGTGTTGAATGGTTATATACGTGTGTATGATATTCTGTTCTATTATGCGTTCTTGTGCTGTAGCGTTTTCTGTGAGAAGCTCAGCTAGTCATGAGCATCTTCGGCTTCGAGCGGCACTCTTGTGTACTGTGGCTTAGGCTGCTGCTGACCCTGACGGTAGTCCACGAGGTAGCATACTATAGCGTAGGTACAGATCCATGAAGAACAAGAATGAAACAGGAACAGTGAAGATCCTTGATGAGAAGGGAAGAGAACCAATTGTCCCACGGATGAAAACTCGTCATTGACTGGTACATGCAGTCGTGCCTGAGAGCGTTTTCAACAAGTTGAGTGTCGCGGCCCCTCAACCCGGTAGGCAGCACCTACCAACCTTGTTCAGCAGTGTGATCACGGCTGTGACGGTCACGATCTGTGACCACATCGTCGCTCGGCCACCTTACGCTCTCTTGTAACTGTCGGTAGCCGCCTTGGATTATGCGCGCTGTGTATGACACTCCGTACTCAAACGAGACGAGTGCCCCATTCGGTGTAGGCTGTACATTTTCACCGTCCTTGTTGTCGGTCGCGAGCCTGTATAATTCACCAATACATGCCAATAAACTGTCACGTCACTCACGTAAGCCTACTAGCGGAGACAACAGTTGTCGAATACCGAAGTTTTGTATGCGACTTCTGAGCGAATGGCCAGGCTCCTCATCCGTAAGGGAAAACTGAACGTGCACATGCATTGTAAACCCTTCTCTTAATTGATAATCGGACGTCTTTGTGACACCATAATTAACGGAGGTTAGTCAACACATTCTGTCTTCACTATTTGCCTGGTCACCTAGTCAAGCAATCGTAAAAATTGATGAAATGACACTACCCAGGTAAGTGAAACGATCAACAGCCAACCTGAAATAATAAAATATGGTTGTGGCCAACTAAATAATGCCACAAACTTTATACTGTGAACGAGATATGTGCATAACCTACAGGTCAGCCCACTCTGATCTGCACGTTAGCTACGTACTGAATATCGGTCACCTAACCACCTGGCCCAAGCTCCACTCCGAGTGCTTCTTCCAGAATATCATCCATTACGTAGTTGGAAAAGAAGGAGAGGTCGGGTGCCCTAATCAAACACCACTTCAGATGGAGAACGGTCTTGATAGCTTACTTTAATACGCACTGAGATAGGGCGATGACTTGGACAATTTTCTATACTGTACTGAAAATCTTTGGCAGTTGAGATAGTCCCAAAGAATATACCAGGAAACCGAATCTCCAGATCAAAAAGTGTATGGATACCCTACTGTCTGTCGTGAGTTAAAACAACGCCATCGATACACTCGCAATCAGGTCGGCAATCCGACTATTCTAATGGTTTTTTCTCTCTGTCTCAGGAACCTCCACTTTAGCAGTTTCCCGAATACCTTGGATACGATGGAAACTCCTGTGCTTGTCACACGATGTTTTAACACATTTTTGAAGATGGGGTGACCGTTGCTAAACCTTAATTATTGGACATTTCTTCGATATCTCATATAATGCGAAGGATTGTGGTCATCTCAGCTAAGTCTCTCATCAGCATCTTTGCAAACAGCAAGAGAGAGGATCCTAACGTAGAGCCTTGTTACGTTCCATTAATTGATGCTTCGAAGTCACTATACAATGCAAGATCGTCGGAAGTGTCTTAATTAGGCACACTATCAACGTCGTTCACAGCTGAATCCGTTGGACCCAGGAGGCTGCTCATTGCAACTACGTCCACTTGATTGAAACTGTACGTCTGAAAACTGAACCTTACATTATGTGTACACAAAAGTAGTAGAGACGTCACATCAAATGAGCACATCAGTCTATCTCGGACATTCAAACCATCTGTACAATTAACAATTCCGAAACTGTTCTTCAGACTGTACCTACTGAATTGTTTTTTAATTGGTTCAAACAAATCAACCAACCAACCGGCTAACTTACGCTGCAGTACGTTACACATGAACATGATGGGACGAAAAAGGACATTAATTTTGTGGGTTTTGGGTAATCCGTACATATATGACATACATTTTCCAATTGGCTTCTTTTAGTAATTTTCAAACTTCTTAGTAGCGTTTTCTTCCAGGATATTCCACGTCACTGTTGAGGTGAGAGGCGGCCCGAGCCACAGTACCTTTTGGTGAGGCTCATGACTGTTATGATGATGGTGATGATTATGGCTTCGTCAGACTGTATTGATCGACAGAAGTTACTCCATTTATCTTCAGTCTGCGTAGATATCCTTTTTCACTTCTTGAACGTTGTCAGGATTATCATCCGGCAGAAACTTCTGTGTCAGTAAGAATTTCAAACACTTTGTTTAGGTCCTCCGCTTTGTTCACCAACACAACCCTTGAGCCTTTGTCCTGACTTGACACTGTCAAGTTCCCATTTTGTTCTATTTCAAACTTTGGAAGTGTGCCGTTGTTAGTAGATCGTGACGCTTCTGCTTGTAATTTTGAAGTTGTAACAGAGAGGTCATAAATTGTGCGATAATGTCAATCGACAGAACTTTCCCAACATTTGCTTCCTTTCAACTGATCGCAACTATGAAGCACTGGGTTTTTTCTCAATGTTCTAACTGTATATCTTTTTTGTACGCACCAGATCCGCCAACTTAAAGGCGCCGCAGACGTCAAATCGGAAGCTGCGACAGCACAAATTGCCTATGAATCCCTTTCTTCAAACAGAACTGTAACGGCTTTGGGCATAGAAAATCATTTTTATCAGCGATATCGTTCCTCTCTCAATGCCGAAGTGCAGTAAGTCATCTCTCGAGATACTCACCTGTTTTTGCAAAGTATCGGTTAGTTACTGGAAGTAAACATGAGTTGCATAACAAGTTCACAGTCTTGTAGCGACCATGATTTGTTTTTCTTTCATTTATTCTTGTCCGTCTCAGTGTGGAACTTTAAAACAGTGGTTTCTCTAACCATTTTGAATAGAGCATTGAGATGAGGTAAGTCGTTTAGTGTTCCCCCGAGTACCATATCGTGCATTCTGATCACACATGGACATGTGGCCAATTTCGGAGCTACTAGACAAAAATCAATGTGGCGGATCATATTGAGGGATTAGATGAATGCGTGAACGGGAAGACATGACAACAGTGATTGTTGAGGTAACCGCCGAGACACAGGCTATTAGAGGTCATAGTCTGCTCTCGCTTGTTCGGCGACAGTTTTTTCCGACGACTTTTTTTAAAGTTATTTTCACTTATATGCCCTCCCTTTCCCTTAAAGCATGACTGCAACTGCTAATTTTTTCTCGCTCATTAAAACTGGTCACATCTCTGTTTCTAATTGAACTGTACGAAATGTTACTCCGGAGTGCATCATGACTGATTTCTCATCGTTCTCTTCACACTGGTGTGAAACGAATAAAACCTTTCGAAACAAACAAGCCATAATGAGGTGCATAAAAACGTCAATAAAATGAATGGTATAGAAGTATTAATTCCGGTCTTCCCTGTCCCCTTTGAGTAGTATATGATTTTTATCCATAGATCTGTCCACCTTGTCTAGCTTTCTTGCACGATGGATTTTCGCTGCAAGCTCTGTTCCAACTTTTTTTGTGCGCTATTGATTCATGTTTATTCCGCACTTTGCTGCTAGATCGACGAAATATCAGTCGCTTGGATTCGGTTTTGTCTATGCATTGGCCCAATCACTCCCCATCTGTTCTTACGCTGCGGCTTTTTCTTTCGGAGCTTACCTTATGAGCCATGGTGAAATTGAGTTGGTGGCTATTTTCAAGTGAGTTTTGCTACCTTTGAGCAACTGACATCGTTCTTGCAGGTAACGGCAATCAGTTGTAATTGGTTATACTCATGTATATACCCTGCGGCTAAAAGTATGCGGCCGACGCATCGTTTACCGATATTTTATTTTACTGATAAGTAGTCGGGGATTTGGTTAATTTCAAATTGAACATCACTCACAATTGATCGCAGCTGTCGCATTCCCATAGACTTTCCAGTCGGTCCCTTTCGAAAA
>LUCH01002784.1:5349-30757 GCA_013368495.1 Paragonimus heterotremus | reverse complement strand
CACTTTCGCTTGTGAGTAATGATCAGGTTGCCCGATCGTCTCGAAATGGAGACACAGTTACTGTCTGTTAACTCCAATCGATAACCTCGCGATTAGGACGTCCTAGACAGGTCGAAATCTCCGATCTCATTAAACCTACTGGGCGATATTTTAGATTACTGATGAGTAGTCGGGGATTTGGTTAATTTCAAATTGAACGTCACTCACAATTGATCGCAGCTGTCACATCCCCATAGACTTTCCAATCGACCCATTTCGAAAAGAAGCACTAGATTCGAGTTTCGCTTTCATTAGAGCTCGTCAGTAGTGCATATCCTTGCCGCGGCCGTGATTAGAACTCGGATCACGCTTTCATGAGGCAACCATGTTGCCGACTACGCCACTGACCTCACATTAGGCATGATCGAATTGTCATATCTGAACACCAGACCACTTTCGCGTATGATTAATGATCAGGGAGTGAAACACTGTTAAAAAGGCTTTTATAGTAATTTTGGTATGTACTAACTATGCAGCCACTCTATACGACGTAACTCAGCAACGTACTTCTTCCACTCCGTTCTGGCACTCCTGTTAATTGACTAGGCGTACTTCCAACTCGAAACTTGAATGTGTTCATATCCAAACCACTCTGTGCTGGCTTCAAACTAACCGCCAATTCATACACTTGACAGGTTAGTAATCCCCACAGATTTTCCGAGATCAAGGTTGCAAGCGATCTGTTCTAATCTTCCGAAAATGCAACCACGCTCTTGTGATACACAATACCTCAACGGGAGCGTTGTCGTCTTGGAAAATTGCTCCGTAATTGAACCAAAAGAAGCATGGCATAAAGTAGTCTAGCGTATTAATTTGAGAATCCGCATTTTGATTTCCACCTAGCATGACGCTTATTCAAAAAGGCTAAAAAACGCTATTCATACCATCAACGTGTGTTAGAGCACATTGGAGGCTAAATCAGCAGTGTCTCCAGATTCATTCACACTATTTTTTCATGTCACTGAAGTAACCAAACTCTCACTGTTGAGTTCAGTAAACACATTTCAGTCCCATATTAATGGGTGTTTTGTCTGCTCCTGATTCACCGAAATAGCTATTCGCTCTTGTACGTCAACTGTGAAAATCTGTTTGGCGTCCACTGCACAGTCCTACATATCTGACATGTACACGCGAATGGCTTGTTGCTCTCATCACCAAAGTAGCCGAACGCCTAACCTGATCGAAACATTATCCGATCACCACACTGGCACTGGTCCTCCTCGCGAACGTACTTCTATGTCCTTAAGTGTGTTCCATGTTTTTTTTGTTAGATGCATCTACCAGTTATGCATTAACACTATTTAATGGTATATTTTGTCAATGTGCTTTCCAGAGTGTTTGCCGCTATCAGTTTTGCTGCGCAAGCTCTAGGACGAACTTCTCATTTGGGGCCCGATATGAAGCATGCAGCAATGGCTTCCACCCGTATTTTTCGTATTCTGGATCGCAAGTCACGTATTCCTGCCTCAGAAGGCGTGAAACCGGAATTCCCACTTAATACAATGCCCATCGAGTTCAAACGAGTCTCTCTGCGTTACGAATCACGCCCCACTACTTACGCAATCAAGGTGTGTTGACAACCAAATATGCATCCGTTGCAAGTGATTTTTTACCATGTGACCAATTACTGGCGGTATTTTGTTGGCGCCTCATTGGAAGCGTTTGATGATTTTCAAGACGTCACAAAGCACCACCTCATAATAGAGGAGTCTGTTCGAACGGACTGTACGTGGGCAACGTTCATCTCTGACAACAGACTGGTACATTAGAGTCGAAGGCTTCTTTGATTACGTGGATAATAGCTGTATAGATTTTATTGCGGCTTTTTTTTTATCGCCGTTTATGGTATTCTAACGGTAGTATCTGCTGATTATTGTACGAAGCATTGAACTGCCTGGACCCTATTAATAAGAATACTCCGCAAATGTATCATCGGACAATAGATTTGACTGAACTAGCCATCCGAAATTTTCCTACATGTAACGGATTGCTTGTCCAAAGAGTACGAGCAAGTTGATGCCAGTTCTTACACGTACTCGTTGTTGTGGTGCTTTAACTATGAATACACCCAACGCGTTCACAATCCTCTTGGTGCGTACGAAGTAACAACTTCTGGTGCTTCGGCAGCATGTTGGAAACATTAAATTAGGTCTGGTTTGTTGACGGGATGCTATGTTTGATGGTGACGTCCAAAAAGTTGATTTTTTGCTTCTACAACTTAGAGCATCCATCACCACTTGACATTGTATTAAATGTTGACCAGATACCATCAAACTGCGTAAATGTAAGCAAAACCACTAACAAGCCACTTAGAATTAACCGATATGGTGTTTAGAACGACTTTTTCTGTGGTTGGGCATGTTACACATCTACACCAGGCAATTGAATTTGTGTATGTGCATCCCATTACAAAACGATGGGGTTGACCAGTGATTTGCCGGCAATATTGCTAGAATCTATCACAGCTTTTATTTTTCAAACCTAACTAGCTGGGATAACCACAGATTGTGATAGTGGAAGGTGAGTTTATATCGTTTGTCACTAACGATTTAACAAGATTTCGCAAAAATGAACGTGCCAGAATTATAATTCCACTCCGGCCCGTGGTCTTCCGGAACTGTGGGTCCTGGGAGAAACTGTTTTGTGTGTGTGTTTCTGTCTGACTGGTTATGTTGAGTTATGTGACATTACATTGTTCTCAGTTCCCTGTGCTGAGAAGCCGCGCGCAACTTGGTCTGAGCGAATTACCAGGCTGGAACCGGCTCACACTGCTGGAACGCGCGTAAGAGAACGACGTGCAAGTAATGTGGCAGCTGAACAGCGCATTTAAGTGGTTTTCATTTATGCGGACTTTGGTGAATATGAGGATGAGACCATTAGCAAGTTCAATGCTAAACATGTGGGTACGCAATTGGCTACCCGAAAATTTGTCTGGAGGTTGACGAAAGCTGTTACAATGGACAGTGCTCATGATCTTCAAAGAAGTGGTTGACCACGCACATCAACAGGTGACTCGCGTCAGCGATTTTTTGCGACGTACCTTAGGTTAAATGAAAGCATCGATTCTAAATCGTCATTAAAAAAAAATTACACTCTGCACAGTTCTACGGAGGGTGGTTCATGAACACTCACGATACTCGTAAGAAGCATGTTACGCCCTTTACTCGGTCCGGTCCGACCAGAACTCGTATGATGCGGAAGCTTCGTGTCGACCCATGATAAACGGCTACAAACTGGGGTATGCCGATCGACGCTTATAGTTTTGACAGCATGTCTATAAAATATTAGTTCAGAAATGGCGCGGTAAACCTATAAACACAGCACGATGTGCGAGATTCTACGAGAAAATTGCTCGTTTTCGATCATTCTTTCGATAATTCGTGAGGCTGTGCCGTTCATGAATACAGTTTTTTCTTTTATTATCCACCGTTTGGTGGAAATCCTATCATGGTAGCACAATCTGTTGGAGAGACCTTACTTTTACTCTGTACGATTGCACCATCGAGTAATACTGGTTCTCAGCCCTTCGTTGCCTTTCAAATGTTGAAACATTTACAGAAACGTTTGCTAACAGCCGATCGTGCACTGCGGTGGCGAAAATACTTAGACGATGGGGTTGAGAGACTTGACCAGAAATGCACGTGCATTCTAACGGTGTGAGACCGTTCACTAGCTCCACTCGGTTAGGAGGACATTTTTTTGGATGGGCCGTTCGGTTTTGACTTCGGTTTTTTTATCCGAGTACACCCTTATGGAACGATCGGTACATGTGATGCTAAACATGTCTAGCACTGATACAGGCATGCACCCAGTGCACGCGTTACTTTGATCTTCAAACAAACTGTTGTAGGTGTGAACCGAAGGTCTGAGTTTGTCTCGTCTTAAACAGTTGCTCACCTATAAGGACGGATCCTGTGGCAAACGACCGACGGTAAGACCTTAATCGCCGAAGTCGTTTGAGGACCCCTAAGTGTCCACTTGCACTTGCATAGAAGCCAGAATGTCGCTTTTTTCGAATTCACTAAATGATGTATCCCCTGGCCGTGCGGAGTTACAAGTAATCCACTTTGCTTGGATGCCCGTTTTAAGCCAAGTTGATTGCTCATCCACCCCTAAATTATCGATCCATACGGGCGGCATACAGCTTCTCTGTTGGCCTATGTTCATGTCACATAATGGTCTTTCCATCACGCATATGGGATGGTAAAGAAACGCATTTCGAAGAGGTGGTTCCACCGTTACTGTCCCTGTGATTTCCTTCATTATCATTAAAAACAAACGGGTGCCAGGTATCTCTACTCGAAAAACTGAGACCGCGATGCACCGTAATAAGATTAAGGGTCCGCTTGATCTATTTCTAATTGTTCTTGTATTATCGCCTAAACAAATTCCGTAGGACAGCCACGCTTATCTATACCTTTTTCATTGTTTAAACTTCTCTAGAACTTCTCGCATGTTATTCGCCCGGGCCAAACTGTAGCGCTAGTCGGGCACTCCGGTTGCGGTAAAACTAGTATTTTCAAGTTGTTGCAGCGTCTTTACGACTGTTCTTCTGTACAAGACCGTGATCGCGGTATATTTGTGGGCACTGTCAGATTGGATGAGATCGCACCCAACTGGATCCGCCGACAGGCTGGAGTGGTAGATCAAGAACCGCATTTGTTCAACCTCAGTTTACGTGAGAACATCGCTTACGGGGATAACACGCGAGAAGTAACCTCTGACGAAATCGTCGAAGCTGCCCGCCAAGCACAAATCCACGACTTCATCTTCGGTTTACCCCTGGTGAGTGACACCTTAATCATCGTCAATTCGATTTTAAAATGAATGCAAAATCTGCGGCTTGTCACATGAACCACTGGCACAGCACAGCTGCTCTGACAGTGTGAATCTCGCGTACCCAGCAGTTGCCTGAATGGAGGCTACGTAGATACCAGGCCTGCACTTGTCCAGGAAACAATCCAAACTACTTTTCGGAACCCTGTTTCGTAATACCCTGCAACGCCACTTCGCTGATCGAGTTTTGCTCAATCCTTAGACTTGCTCATTTGTTGTTTTTCAATACCGACCGGAATTTGAATTTTCTGTGCCACGGTGACTTCATAAGGCAAGCTGTATATTTGCACAATGCAGTATCCACTCGTTGTCCACGGGGTTCCATACTCAATGTTAGACAGATGGTGCGTATACAACAGACCACGAACTAATGAATAACAAGCAGTGGCGAACCACACCGTTCTAAGATTTAAAAAAAAATCAACTGCACTACCGTTATTTTCTAATTGCAGCTCATCCACACATCTTGCTCGCAATCTCCACTCGTATCTCACTAGCCCTTCATTTTGTCTCAATAATTTTGCTCATTCACACGCTTCGCACAGCGAATTATATTTTCTCTTTTGCAGGGTTACGATACACTGGCAGGACCGCTCGGCTCTGAATTATCTGTCGGACAGAAGCAGCGAATAGCCATCGCTCGCATGTTGGTCCACCGACCGAATCTGTTGCTTTTGGATGAAGCCACATCCGCATTAGACTCACAAACCGAACGTGGAATACTAGCCATGCTGGGAAAAGTGGCCAAGGAGAAAACCGTGCTGTTCAGTGCCCACCGTCTTTCCAACGTCGAACGATCTGATTTGGTCGTAGTGTTGGCCGATGGTGTCAAGGTGGAAGTCGGTACACCGGATGAGCTGTTACGAATTAAGAGAGCTTATTATTCGCTGTATCGTGCCCAACTGAATATGTAGACTGTTTATACTATTCCCTTCAACTTGTATTCGTTCGTTGTATGCGCTCGTGTTGCGCAAATCCAATCATGATTGTTGTACTAATTAGTCTGCTCTCGTAATATCTGTAATTATCAGTTGGATCTGGAACTCAACGGTGCTAACAACAGTGGAGCCTGCCAATCGTCCAAGCATAAGTATGTCCGGAAACGGCAACAGCCAATTCAGGCATATTTCTGAACAATGTTTCTTATTCAGAGTAAGAACAAGTTGAATATTTTCACGAAATCCATCATCAAGTCATTTCTAAGGGTTAAATAACAGATGTCAATCACCATCCGATTAAGTATTCTGCTATGTTGTCATAAGAAGTCCGTACAAGCTCTTCAACTCCCTTGGCCCACTGTTCGCCTACCCACGAACGCACACTCTATTCACTCTTAATTAACATTGGCACTGTTCAGATCACCCTATCGGTGGATAGGATTGATTTGGTTGCATTCTCGTTGTCTAACTGTAACTACGTTTTTTTCACGCTTTAATCGATATCTACCATTTAACCCTCAGAAATGTAATAACCTGATGATGAGTCTCTCGAAAACATGTTCGTCAACTTGTTTTCATTCTGAGTGAACATATGGGTGTTTTAAGATCTCTTATCCTGCAAAATCGGTCTTTTGGTTGCGTATAGCGTCAACGGTATGCCAGATAGCACGATGATTCTATCACATGGTTCAAGTTCGGACACTTCAGGTGCCTAAAGTGGTCTGTTGAGTAAGCATAGAAGTCTGACTCAATTCCATCACAGTAAGCGAAACCCTCAAAAATTACCGGTGTTCTGATTAGCGGGTCGGCTTCCACTTCATGGATATTTTAACGGCTGTTGCTGTAGGAATAATCTGATTGCCAAAAACATCGACTCCAGTTATGCTCAAAACAAAGGCAACCACGTGTAATCTAGCATTGAAGCTAATCACGGTCAGGATTTTGTAATTTGAGGAATTCATTCTGCCTACCAACTCTAAGTAGCCGGCAAATGTTTCAAGTAATTATCACGTATTAGAGCATGTCAAAACGGTTCGGGATGAATAGGATAACAGAACGAAATAAGAAATTAAAAGCGATCAGGAATAGTTAACTGTTCTGAACAGAGTTGTATCCGACATTAGTTCGGTGCGCGACATATAAAATCGCTTCCCCTAAATAACCGAACGCGACATACAGAGCAGTTGCTGAGAACAGAAACCGAATATTTATTAAGCGGGATGCGCGAGTGGTCCTGTGCAGAGCTATAAGCGGCACCAACGCAGAGGGTTTAGAAACCGATCGTCGACGAGCCATTAAATCGAAAGCGTATGGCTTCTCGATTCGCGCCACACAGTCATGACATGAAGAAACAATCGGACGGCATACACCATGCGAACTCCCTTAACAACTTACGTATAATGCGTAACCATTCTGCACATCATACCGCAGGCAGGCCAGTGAAATCTCCCGTCGCTATACTATGATGCAGAGAGCGAAGATGACTGAAAGCGTTCACTTCCAAAGCTTTCCACCTAATGCCTCAGATGAGTCCTCTCTGCGAGCTCTTACGCTACAGCAAGGATCAGCACGCCTAGTTAATTTTCCGGTCATGTAAGTACGCGATATTTAGTCTTGTTGCTGGTCCTCTCAAACCGACAGTATTAAGACAAAGCTCACCAAGAATGAGAATTTCATTGTTCACTGTAAACTGACATTGCAAGCAAAAATGGGTCAGACGACTGGAAAAGTTAAATGCCTCGCGTTGTGAAAGATAGCGGAGACAATGGTTTAGATAATACAGAGGAATATGCTATAGATGAATTGGCGTAACAACGAGCAAACAAACTATCCGGAGCACATCAAGTGTGCATTGTATCTAGAATTCACACAGCACCAGTGCTGCGAATAAGCAGAATGACAAGATGGTCATCTTTAGTGTACTCTCTTTGTAAACGCTGGGCGTGTTCTTTCAACAAATCAAAGGCGAAATCACAAGGAGGAAATGCATGTAAGACGCCTGTCACTGAGTGATTGTCCGACGTAGCGGTACCTGTGTGGGATGGTTGCAAAGGGTTCAAGAGAACAACACCAGCGGAATCTTTGGTTCGCAAATAAGAAATCAAATTACGAAGTGGACGTTGAGGCTGTTTGACAGTTTCCGGATGTTCTACGCCAGATGATACATACGAGGTGTTTGGGACGGATATTGGAGAAGCAACAGCCAGTAGTACACAAAACCCGGAATTTCCGGCCGTGCTGATTCGCTGACTCACATCTTCCAGTTTGAGCGGATCCAGCTTCATCCGTTGAGTAATCCGCAAACACATCAAATCTCCATTTTTATCGTTACAACCATTCCGCGATTCACGCAAGTTCTTAGAGGTACTTGAATGGTTAGGATTGTCCCTATTTGACATGAACTGATCAACCAAACTTTGATCTCCTCGAAGCATATGCATGCGACAAGGAAAACTACTGGATTTGAGAAAAAACGCCCCTTCCCAAGCAGCAGGAAGGCAAGCGGCCAGCTGATCTACGTTTACAGCATTCTGTTGGGTGACCGGAGCACTGAATTTGGTCGACTGTGTGGTAGGTTCAATGTTCGTGTGTTTAGGTGATTTTGGTAGTTTTGCAGGTGCTTGAGGTTCTTCGTCTGATGGAGTAGATGCACGAAACTTACGTTTTGAAGATAAACTCTCTCGAGAAGGTCGCACGGCTTTACGCGAAGACTCGCTTTTTACAACAGCCAAAGAGGCCACACGACGAGGATCGTCGCTGTCAGATCGATGATCGCGTTTACTGCGACGTTGATACTGCGTGTTAACTAAGTCACTGGAATTGGAAGATGTTCGCTCGTGACTTAAGACAGGTCGAATAACTTCTCTGCGACTCGATCGGTCCACAACTCCAAGGGAGCCGGGCAAACAACGTCGCTTCAAGGGATCTCTTATCATATGAGATTCGTCAGTAAAATCAACGCGAATCCTCCTGTGTTCACCTCCCAAAGGATAGCCACGTAGAGCATCAGCTGCTACGATTGCCATTTCCACATTTGGAAAAAGCACGTTTGCGTAGTTTTTGCCCGAGGGCCATATAATTTTTTCCGTTGGACCGAATTCCTCAACAAGCGTCGCGAAAGTTGGATACGTTATCCACGGTCCGAGCCCACCTATCCAAAGACAGCGTGTGGGTAGCACCTTCCCATATCCAATCTTACAAGTAAATTGGCCGATCAGCTGACCGGACATATCAACCTTAGCACGATGCGCCATGTCCAAATTAATGAAACGGATGAAAGCATACGCGTTGACACCAGATTCTGGATCACGTCGTTTGATATCGATGTCTTCGATGAAACCGTACCTCTCAAAAAGACTACGCAGATCCGCCTCTGTGATTTCCGGCATCAAATTGCCGACGAACAGCGTCCGAGTTGCAGTCGGATCATCTTCCGGATTCCGATGGTCTAGATGATGAGGGAACCGGACATGAGAAGAGTTGGATGAATCCCGATCTCGTCGTTGTGGAGGTGGTGAGTTACGGACCATACTACTTGAGGCTAGCACTGGACGTTTCCGGGGAGCTGCAGACGTACGCAAACCCCTGTGGGATGAAAGTTGAGTGGACCGGTAATTACCGGACCCGCTTGAGTTGAAGGATTTGTTTACTTGGGGCAACTGCCTGCCTGATGAGGTATTCATATTCCCCACGCCCAAAGCAGCGGCCATCGCAGCAGCGTTCATCGCAGCAGCTGCTACAGCGGCCACAGCAGAGGCAGACGGTGTGGAGGTGGATCCAGAGCCGAAGCCGGTCATATCTGCTGATGATGTTTGCGGCACTAAACCAGCATTCAGTACAGCAGCAGCTGCGGCAGCGGCCAGTACAGGGTCGACACGACCAAGAGATGTTTGGAAGATGGAACGAGATAATGATGACGACGAAGCATTGTTGAATCGTGTACTGTTCTCCTCATATTTACTGTGAGAAACGAAAACAAAATGCACAATGACTAGCGCTATGTCAACGAGAAATTTAGTGCGACACAACACAAAGACAATAGCAATCGGGCAAACTATCACGTGTGAATAATAAAACGCACAGTAAAATACATTTAAACTTATGACAGTCAGGAGGTAAGGAGACGAAAATGCTTGTGCTCTGAGAAATACAAAAGAAAACAGCAACAACAATGCAACGCTGTGATTGGTGATGCAACAGCCACTAAACCCGCCAAGCACGGCGACAATATTGATTACATCACAATCATGAATTTTTTCCTTTGGTCGCCGACTTCGTTCGTACGCCACTGCAACGCACCAAAACGATCTACCTCGTCCCCCTCATTTGCTAAATAGTTACTTTCCTCGTGACCTCTCATTCTTGCTTTCAGACATATCACGCACTTGGCTCGCATGATGTCCGCGATGAAAGTCATTAGCTGGAATGCATACACTAAACACCCAAGCGATATCTCTGATTTATATAACTCCCTACATGCTTCGGGACACCAGTTAGGTTTCACACTTCCAGTGGCGTAACACCTATGCAGATAGGTCAGCGGGTAGACGTTCATGTACGCACGCTGGAAACCATCGGCATCGATGTCTGCTAACTTGTCGAGACATGGATTCAGGATTTTAACACTGTACGCCTTCAATTCTCGTCGGTTGATGCATAGCAGGTGTGCAATATTCACTTGTCTTGAGACCGAGCAGTCGTTGGTTGTCGATGTTGGAAATGTATCAAGCGTGTAAACAAAGAGTACTGCTGCACTGGATACCCGTCTTTGTGCTCACACACTTGAAGATACGATCAGATAACCAAGCCTCCTTCATCACAAACGCTGTTTGCTTGCTATTGTGGCAAGTGCCCTCGCGAAATGTAGCCTAGAAGCAGATTACCAGTGGCTCACTAATCGCCTGCATACTGCAACACCAGTTGGAAACTTAGAAGCTCAAATAGGTAGATTAGGTGCTGATGAGCGCGATACAGACCGCCTGAACTCTCATGGCATCCGTCATACGGACAACGGCGAATACTTGTACCCTTGTGCTGACCTAACCTACTTCGGATGAGTATTAATTTGCAGCATTCAAGACGTCAGTGCAGAAGCATTCTGAGACTGCAAAGCGCATTCCGAAGTACTCAAAAGAACGCGAAATAATTTTTGGCGTTGTTTGTGCCGCTTGGAAAGTGTCAAACAGCAACATCTGATCGTCGGCATAATCAAAATCAGTCTTCTACCAGGTAGGAGGTCCACACCGGCATCATTTGAGTGCCGCAGACAGTCCTCCATAGTTTCGTCTATGACGAATTTGAGCATAAATGGTGAAAGGGAACAGCCTTGACGTACGCCGCTCCTGGTGCTGAAACTGTCAGAAAATTCGCCGTAAATCCTAACCTGGGCTGAACTATGGGAATAAGGCGCCGACATCAGGTTCACGTAGTTAGTCGGCACAACCTTGCGCTTAAGCGACTCTAAAAGTGTAGATCGATCCACCGGATCGAACGCATCTTTATGGTCGGGGAATACGGCGACTGTTCGCCGGCGGTACACATGACGCTGCTCCAGAATTTGACGAAGGGTAAAAATATTACCTATACATCCCCACCCAGGGCGAAACACTACCTGTTCTTCCCTAATGTTCACCTTCCGAGCTGCAGTTAGCCGACGAAGTACAATGGATGCTAGAATCATTGAAATGACTGGGATCAAACTAATTCCCCTATGGTTTACGCGAAAGCCCCTGATACCTTTCTTGAATATACGAACTGTTATCGAGCGACCCAGCACACACGGAGGGACGGTCTCCGTTATCCACACACGTTGAAACAAATGAGTCATAGCCACTACTGATGTCTTCTCACCTTCTTTGAAAAGTGCTGGTATGAGATCATTTGGACCAGCAGCCTTATTACGTTTGAGAGCCGAAATGCAATTACGAACATCAGCCCCAGTGGATGGTTGCAACTCTACCGACCAGGGCACTGCATTACAAGTTTGTGGCGGTAACACAATAGAAACTGGAGGCCAGCTAAATTGGTCCTCAAAGTGTCCCACCCAACGCTATAACCTTCTGGACTTATTATGGATCACTGTGCCATTTGCCTCGCTGATAGCATCACTGACAGACGTTCGCCCGGGACCAGTGGCACGGATCAGCTTAAAGAGTTTGCCGGTATATTCCGAGGCAAAGGCGGTTTTCATTTCTCCAACTTTTTCACTAACCAGGCCTCACGGCCAGCGTTTAGACTACGTTCCAGTTCCCTACGGATATCTCTTCTAGACTTGTTATGTGAACTACCAGGAGGAATGTTCTGTTTGGCTTCTAACTCCAAGGATTCCACCGAAACCCAATGTTTGCTTAACCCACAAACTATTGTGCCGCATAATACAGTACCTGCTTCACGGATTGCCTGTGAGATTTGGATCCAGCAACTATTAGGATCTCCGGAGTGAGCACCACTAAGGTAGCTTTCTAAACTGGTTTGGCATTTATGCTTTACCGATGGTAAAGCCAGTTTCTCAACAGCTAGTCGTTGCTGTCGATGGTAAGTAGCACGAAACGAAAATGTACCAATGCATGATCTGAATCCAAGAAAGACAGTCTGGAATCGAACCACGCCACTTATAACTAACAGCGATGTGGTCTGTCTGAGACCAGGCCTGATTCGGAGAAGGCGGGCACCAAGTATAAAGCATTGACGTGCACGATGCCGAAAACTAGTGCTGGCTAAAAATAGCTTATGCTCAACGCACAGCTGCAACAATCGCCTGCCATTATCTGACCGGTGTGACGCTAACTCAAACCTGCCACCTAAACGAGATTCGGCCTCACCAAGGCGACCCACCTGGGCATTCATATCTCCTGCCAGAACTATATGAGAGCCACGTGTTAAATGAAAGAGAGCGACCAAATACGAATGAAATGCGCCCTTGACGCCGTGTGGCATTGCTATCCGTTTGACTGTAAACCGTCGAGATTTTATACGAGCACTTGAACTTTACATAGGCATACGGAATATCCCATCATGCAGCTCTCAAGGATGCTCGTTTGAAACTTCGGCGACAACTAAGAACATTGCGAGGCCCGATGTAAACAGCAGACTATCGAGCTAGAACAAGAAGGTTGCCGTAACCATTTATTTCATCCGAGCGACAATGGAAGGAGCCTCGTGATCAACGTTCCATGCGAGTAACTTTGCACATTGAAGTAAATTCACTTCCAGATTAAATATTACGCCAGGTATGAAGAAGCTCGAGTGATCGCACAGAAACCCAGCGATTGACAGCTGAATGAACAGTAGTACCACACGAGTAGCTAACACACTCGTGCATTATTTTTCGTATGTGCCCAGCTCGATTCAGTGCCCCTAAATGGGCAGGTTCCTAGGCTAGCGGCAAGCGCGCTTAGCAGGTGTACAGCGTTTGTTCTTGCTATTTTAAATACTAGTATAATACAGTCTATAAGGCAACTCGCTTAGAACTCAGGACAACTAAGCGATCAACGCGAAGTCTAGTGTACACAACGAGACGGAACAGGCCGCTGCCAGTGGGAACTCCCGGCTGCCCACAAGATCAACAGACGAAGAGAATGACGAGAAAATCTGTGAGGCCAATTGTTGGTCTGTCTGTACTCCGTAGTGAAGATTAGGACGTTGATAGGAACAACTACAACAGTCGTCCAACTGTTTGCCACCGCTCTGTAAACTGTCTTCTAGTACCTGTCAACATTTCTCCATCCTATCAAGTCTCGATTGAGATCAAGTACTTGAAACGTCACTAGGCACTCAGCCCAGACGAACTCCCCCTGTTCGTTTTGTAGATGGGGGTTAAGTCAGAAGAGTTGGCGGCCCTGCTCCATAAACTCTAGGTTGGTGAAGTCGTCTCAAATGACGGGTTTGGCTATTATCTCCACTTCTGGAAACGGCTCATGCAATCTGGGGGACATCGCTGATGGAGTGGCCTGACTTTTAATACGTCTTACATGCATGTAGCTACTGCGCCTCAGCCGAAGGGTAACGAGCGAGGAACAAATTGGATTTTGCTCAAGCCGTGGTCGCGTTGACCACATCTTTATACTCCAACAGATCCTTCAAAACTACCATTCATATAGAAGGCTGACAATCTTTGTCTCCTTAGACACTGAAGAGCCTTCGATTCAGTTGCATGGACTAAACTCTAGACGTTTACCACAGAAAAACACTCCAACAGCAAGTGACTGTCAGACCTCGAGCCAGACTAGAACAAGATATGGCAGACACTCGGTAATGTAGGCGAGATATGACAACTTTTCAGTCTCTCCAGTTCCATTTGACCTTACAGTAGACGAAACCCCACAGGATACGAATATGATGGTATGAAAATGATACCGAGCAGACTGCATTGCTTTAAACAGTGGAGGTTTTTGGGGATTTCTGAGTGTTAAGTAGAGCAGAGGTTTCAGACTGTCAGTTTGATATGACTTTTACACAAGGTGTCGTTACTAGAATAACAGAACTCTGTGAATGCTCTCGTCGCTGACGGTGAGTCGTTGGATGTGAATGACACGTGTATGGAACCTGGGGGTTGTATAAGCGCTGACGCAACGTCTGAGATCAGGAATCGTATAGCTAAGGTTCAGATAGCGTTTACCAGCTTACGCCATCTGTGACGACAGCGTGTGATGGGAACATAGTGTCAGCAATTACCAAATCTGCCGGCGAGTCTCCAAGTCGATCAAACTTCATCGATTAACGAGCACAATGATCTCGCCTCACATGCTTCGTTGGCTTGGACAAATCTTACGAATGCCAAATCACTGCTTAACACGCTGTGCTTGTTTTCAAGTGGTGGATTAGGCTAGATGTGGTAGACTGGTGGCAGGTGTACGGCTTCGGCTCGTAACATGAAAGCACTAACACTGAAACTTACTTAAGTATTGTGCTCCCGACTTCCCGGCTGCGATTCAAAAGGTATGCGATATCTTTGGTTCAGGGCGCTGTCTGGCACCGCGAGGAATAGAAATCATTGGTACTCGTGTTGTGAAATTCCGTGAGCACTCATGTAGTGTCTTTTCACACTGTATCTTCACCATACACAGCCCAGTCTCCTCTTACCACTTGTTGTGGGATGTCCGCCAGTTTATGCAGCCTATTTGCGTTAAACACTTTTATATGCCCCGCAACCTGTCCAGCTGAGCACAAGCAACTAGAACATCCAACCAGCAATAAGACAACCTCCTGATTCTGCATTGTTCATGCGATAGGGGAATGATGAATAATATTTTCAACCTACATATTGAAACGTAGTTAACCGGCGTACAGTAACTTATTCGGCGACCGGGGACAAGCAAACAAATGATGCGACATCTTGGTGAGACTGGGACGCGTTATACGCTGTCCAGTTGAATTTTACATATGCCTGAATTCAATACGACTCGGCGGGACAAACGAAAAATTACTCATGCACTCCAAAGTTTTTTCGATCACAAACTGGTACTTCTGAGTCAGTTCACCGTACAACGCTGGTTACATATATGAAACGACCAACGGTAATGACCATTTGACCAGCTTCAGCGAATTCGTGGTCGTTAGGCTGCGTTTCTCTAACAAGTACAAGGATTAGAGATAAACTAACAATTGGAACAGAGAAGCCTTTTACGAAACATTTGGAGTGTAACGGTGTGCCCGCATTTACGATAACTGATTCTTTCAGTTAGTTTCTTTTAATATAGGATCTCGTGAAATTCTCTTTGTGAATGTTGTGGCTAACGGCGATTAGAACCGAAACACCACTAGATGTAGCTCAAGTTCAGTTACGTATGCATGTGTGTAATAAATCGAACTTATGCGGAAATGAGATAACAGACGGAACGATGCGCTGTCAGTAGATCGAATGCAACAATATTAAGGCTAACAAATAGAAATGTAGGCGATGGAAAAAACAACCAAAATGTACTTCCGGCTACAACCCACGGAATCCATACAATCCGTCGGATGGAAGTACCGAAAGGCCATTTGATAAATCTAACATCATAATCGAACAAAAGATGAAAAGGAGCAGTTATCAACTATCAGTTAACATAGACAGATTAATATATAGCTAATCCTTTTGATTTGCTGCAGTTTTGCGCGTATACGCTCACTTCTAGGCGCTCAGTGCCCGAGCTACACTACTGAATACTGATGATTCATCTATTTAACTAGCTCCACATGATCTTACGGTTGCTTCATAGCTTTTTCTCACTGAACGTAATGGCTGGGACAACGAATGGTCGAAGAGAAGACAAACACATCCAGAACGAACTCCTGTTGAAGAGTTGTTTTCGTTCGCATCTTTTGACAAAAACAGACCAGGTCAGTCAGCATAGCTCAGCCGATGTGGATCACATGGAAGTGAGTGGCACACAACCCTAACTCGCCACGCTGTAAATATGTGCACCCGCTTGTCAATATCGACCGGTTAGATAACCTTTGATGAATGTCGGCGGTTACAACATTTGCAAGGCGACATAGAAGATTTGTCCGATGGTCAAAATTCAGTTTCGCCATTGTCGCTACTCGTCAGGTAAGCGTACCTGGTGAACCTGGACTAGTGCATAAATGACAGACACCCAGGTCTTCGGTTAATAACACAATTGCGAATTACCTGTGTCACCTATGTAGTTGATCTTAGCATCCACACTCAACTGAATCTCAGATAAACATTACAAACAACTCGCACGTGTCATTAACTACAATACCTGTGGTAGTTACGTGAATCATTCATATGCCCCACAATTTGACTGTCTTATTACTAAACACCAAGCACCGCCATAGAAAGGATTGTGATTAAACGGTCGAGCAAATCAAGGTGATCAATAAATATTGACAGACGACTTGGAAGCCAATACAAACAGACCGGTGGGCCGAAACAAACAGCTGATGCGGTGAAGTACCCAACACTAGTCTGGTATCCCGGTAGCTTCCATTTTTATTCAAACACGGAATCCGTTCGATGAAATATTTTTTTTTAAAAAACGAACACACTATCACGTATACAACTAAAATTTGATAGGCTGAAGACAAGAGAGACTTACTCATATAAGCACCACAGTATTGTTGAACCAATCACTAGTTAAAGTGGATAGCTAAAACAGATACGTTCGAGTTCGACTGTTTTCCGAACCTAGCCTCTATTCGGGGACGCTCTACCAACACTTGGAGATGACGTTACCAATGGATCTGGTAACTGACAGGAAGCATTTGCGACTGATGAATTAACCTCTGTAAACAAAACCAAATCAAAACCCGCCAGACGGAGCAATCAAAATTCGATCACCTCAAGCGGGTATAACTCTTATGTACAGACCTACAAACTTAGAATCCACCAACTGATTATCCAGAAAATAATGTGGATATACAGAAAAAATAAGGAGCAGATCACAGTAAGGAAAAAGCCGATAAAGTCAGCTCGTGGAGTGCCCGAGGTACCTAAGTTACTCATTCAACGTCAGAAGTCAATTAACTTTAATGAATGAAATGGTGAAAGAGATAATCGGTTATCGTTAACCTGAATACCTTATGATCCACTTTAATCACAAACGTTACTATCTTAGGTAAGATGCGAACAGTGAGCATTACCAGTCTGCATGACTCCAGTCAAATGTTAGCAAATAGTAACGCACCAACAAAAGCAGCTTCAGGACAAATTCCGTGCAGAGTTCTGATCGCTTCATATGCCAGTTATGTTTGCTGTCATGTAGTATGCCGGACGACTGGAGCACGAACCGGCCAAGGTATAGCAAACGTATCAATTTTACGACAGAAACCTCTGATAACCAGCAGCAGATAATCTTTAAACGGCAATCTTCCTCTCCGCATGTTTGACATCAACTAATTAACATCAGTATTACTACAAAACTGTTGAAAGCACTGAACGGTATGACAGAAAATAGGCTGCCTCATCATGAGCTTGGCTCCTGATACGAAAAGTTCGAACATATCACGTGAAACATGAGAACTAAACGATTTTAAACCTTAGAGAGGAGCCTTACAGTACGCAACCCACAGGTGATCGATCTTCCGGAAACCTCACAATCATCGTATGCATACTGAAGTAAAGGAGCATCTACTAACTGTAAACAGACCAAAGAGCGCGCACGTAGTGGCAACCTAGTAGCAGCACCGCTCCCAGCGTTCGCATATCAAGATGCAAGTAGCAATACGGCATGTCATGAGTAGGCAGAACATTACCAGATTCCCGAAGTATAAACAAAAACGCTCGCGGAAACCGAATCTCGATTCCACAATTGCGTGATTGGTAGTCAATATCGTTACCATTGAGCCAGCGCGAACGTACAGCCAGGGGTCCATTAACACACTATGAAGTGTTAGCTGACAACTAAATGGTCTACAACGGCGACACGCACAACGCAGGAAAACTAACACCGCCCGTAACGGGAGGACAGCGACCTTCGAACAGCTTGCAGTAAGCATTCGACGAGAAACTTCTCTGAGTGTATGTAATTGCGAACAACTCCAACGCTCTGTAACTCGGTAATTAGCATCGCAACACATGCTAAACATGTGAAGCAGTGATTCTATATAATAATAAAAAAGTGAAACAGGACAAAACTCAAAACCGTATGACAATCTGGAAACATGTGTGGATTACACTATACAACCAAGCCACTTTAAGATGAACCGGTGTCAATTTCCCCTAACCATGCGTCAGCTCAAGATTCTTCAAAGGGTTCACTGCACACCTCACTAACGAACAAGACTTCACGATTGATGTACACGTGGATAGGATGACAGGCACGGCGATCGGTTTCCTCGTACAAACCACAATCCAGACGTCGACACGTCTCTCAAACCGATCGTCTGCATTGATAATCCATTCAGAAGGGCACAGGTTTCGGCCGTCCTAATGGCGAGGAAGTCATTCTCCGGAAAGCTCGGGAGCAGGTTTCATGATTATGATAACATCATAATCATCATAGCAGCCATGAGCCTGACCAAAAGGTACTGTGGCTCGGGCCGCCGCTCACCTAAACAGTGACGTGGAATATCCTGGAAGAAAACGCTACTAAAAAATTCGAAAATTAATAAGAGACTAAGCGGAAAAACTAGAAATGGTATGGACGTCACTGACTGCGACACACCGCCATCTCGGACAGCGTCTCTAACCAACGATTTGAGTGATCACGAGGACCCCATCCAGGCAGGCGACACCTACCCACTCTGTTCAATGAAACAGTCAGGGTCTTCATATTTCCTGACCACTTTGTTGGTTGACCACCACGCGGTTTTACCCAACTGTTGGTGGCCTCAGTATATAATACCCGATACGGTAAACGATCAGATGACATACGGAGTACGTTACCCAACCATCACCGAAGAATGTTGGTCACTGTTCAGGACCAACGGGGAATTGGCATACAGTGGGAGGACTTCCCTTTTCGAGAACAAGCAGGTAATGCTTGCCTTATGAACTTCTTTGCACCCATACTGTACATGATGTACACATTCACCGACTACCAGGCTTCCAAACAGTACCCATCATGACGTTTCGATACTTACTAGCAGTATGCCAAACGAATCCGCCCGTACATTTGAAACGATACAAACCTGTTGCATTTCGTTACAGACACTAACACTAACTGCAAGCTGCACACGACACATCTCATTAAAAGACCTCGGAAACATGCCGGTGTATCTCAATGACTGGTTATGTAAACAGTCATTTGCAGTCCATTGCCGTTCATGCAGTGTACAGGTATGCGCATTGTCGCCCACTCTGCTCACTATAAACAGCCCAAGAACGGACGGAGTGGTGCTAGCCTGTATCCCGATTATCCCGCAATCGAGTGTAGGCTAGTAAGCGGTTACACTCCGGTTACGCCATGTGTACATGTTCTCCGAGTTAGTACGAGCAAACCAGTCGCCGTGCCTATCATCCTACTCATGTATGCATCAATCGTGGGGTCTCGTTCGCCAATGAGGTGTGCGGCGAACCCTTTGGGGGATTTTAAGCTGGCAAACGGTCACACAGAAATGATATCAAGACGCACGAAAATGACACCACTGCATCCGGAAGTGGTACCAAGGTACTTTTTGGTGCGTCGCCCAGGCGAATGGTGCAAAACACGTTCCCGCTCAATCCATGTTATGGCAATACGTTTAAGCAATGCAATACACACATTGACGAATTACCTGTAACCGCGCCACGAGGTCGGGGGAGCAACATTTCATTAATGTAGAAGTGTCAGACGCATTTTCCCGTACATGCCCATGCGGGATATTTAACTGAAGATTATACTGCACTCAGATTTCTTAGTCAGAGTTTGAGACACTGAGGGAACGAACTTACCATGCAAACTGTCTACGAAGTGAAACAACCGATCGATTGATCATAAAGTAACATACGGCAAAAAGTGATGGTGACCTTACAATAGAAAACTGGTATCACAGTAAACTTGAAAGGTCTCTGAGGAAAACCTCAACCACACAGCTGAACTCCAGACGTGAAACGGGATCCGCAACACTACCGGAGTATGGTAGGTCAGATGGCGCAGAAGGTATTCCATACTGACCAGTATTGTCATCGACATTGTGTACGTTACAACGTATACCGTTAAGGCCACATGGTTGGCGGCATCCGAAACGGATTAGCTTGTCACAGTGACCGAAGCCAGAGGACGCCTGCGCTTTAAACCATCACCCCAAGTGGCTTGCGCTGCACCATTTGCGGTTCCACTCGCACACCATGTACCCGATGTAAACCTGAAGAAATAAGATTAGTAGATATGTGAGTGAGGCCTTTGTGTCCAGTTGGCCAATGCTGGTTAGCCAATTGAGTGGCTAGCAGGAAAAGGAAACCTTTATCTCTCGGAAAATAAACAGTGGGATAGACTGCAATGACAAGATCTATGCCAGGGAGAAAGATGTGTGAAGTGTAATACAAGAAGCATTTCAGTATACGAGTGTATGCTAGTGCATTCCAGAGAGGACAAAGTTGAAGAACAAAACTCAAAGTTGAACTACGAAAAGATCAGACAGACGATTCACCGTTCAACACACCAACAAAGCCCAAGAAAAAAGTAGGCAGAAGATCACAAACACCCAAGTTTCTGAAAAGAGGAGCAGATTAGTTGCCAAACGATCATGGTCTTGGTCGATGCAATCATTGACAAAAACAGAACGGATATGCTGATATGACCTACCTGAGCCTAGCGTACTCATTGTCTTCGTCGACGGTGCACTATGAGTACGTTGGTGACCTACTAATCCCAAACGGCCAACGCATTCGCGGCCGCACACATCGCAACGCCATATAGTCGTCACCACGACCTATGGCACCGATGGTTCCCTTGTGTACCGCGTAAAAGCCATCGCGTAAAGCCACATAGAACAACATACAAGACAACAATTGAAAAGAAAAGGAAAATCGTAAGGACAAAAAAACTGTGTACGTAAAGACAGTAAAATGGTGCACTGAGAGATTTGCGACACAGGTACCACTGATTATTACACTTCGCAGTGACACAGCGTCCATAAACAAAGGTATTAACCGCTCTTCGGACCCCATCATCATTATCATAGACAGCAATACATCAGTGGTTCACACTGGTGCTTAATTGCCACACAACCACGAAGAAGAAACAAACCCTGTTTAGGAGAGAAAAAGAGAGAGAGGAGGCAAACTTCAATGTTACTGCCTTTATGTTACGAATTCAAACAGGGTGCCTGTCACCAGCCTACGGCTGTCAATACAACCCTCATTCACCAACAAAGCGTGGCATGGTAAGCACTGAGTTAGAAATCGTAAGATATACCCAAGACAACGAAATTTATGGAACGAGATCATTATGCTCACTGGTCGACAGTCACCACTGATAGTGTTCGCACTACATGTTGCCAGTTTCGAGACACCGACGATTGGAAACGGACATTCTGTAGACATTTTCCATGCGAACCAACCAAGTTCCGCAGACATACAGGACCGCTTGTGTAGTGAAATTATACACTCGGTCTTTCACCGGAAAAATGAGATCGTGAAATTGCCACATAACTGTGACCTTATCAGATCGTCATAGACGGCATACATCAGCGACTCACAGTGAAGCTTAACGACCAAACCTGCATAGTGAGAAGCGACCCTATAAAACAGGCGGAAGGAAAAGGATGAAACCTAGTCACTTTTAAAAGAATCCACCTTCGATTGAAGCGACTGAAGTATTCTTTTAGTCGGTTTTAGGATGAATAAGGGTTATTGGGTATCGTCAAAGCGACACTGGCAAAGACAAGTTCCAAACACGCACAGCCGACGATTGTGCCATCTTGCACTGGTGGGTCGATACACAATACACCAAGCAGGACATCCTAGTAGCTGGCGTATAACATGGACAAAGCAGCATTACCAAACAGCTCCGATATCAAGTTACAAGCAGGACGACATAGAACACTCCGATAATAAAATCCAGGACACCCACACAACATGCCGCTGGTTGGTTTGGATCCCACAATCTTAACTCACTCGAGCATTTTCTACTTCAAGTGACGCTCGGTAGAGAAGGTCAAACCTCATCATTCACTGGACCGCATGGTAGGTGATATTCTGGAAATGGTATTCGGAGGCTCCGAGAACCTCGGAGAGGAGCACCTGTCACACAGTGAATTGATCGGTACATAATAAATGGGCATTTTTACATTTAACTTCTCCGCAGACAATACAAACTATGTTTAACGGTTTAAACGAAATAATAGACATACGCGGAATGTATTCATCTTCAGTGTGAAATGTTGTTGCAGATAGATCGGTTGCAAGATGTAGGCGCCATGGAGTTTAGGGTTTTGAGTACGGGCACAGCTGCTTTTAGTTAGGTCTTATCCCTCCCCCTTCCTCGTTCTTGGCTAAAGTTTGCTTTTTCGTCATGGCAGTAAGGCAGTTAAACATTAGTACGTAACACTGGTGTGATACTGTCGTCCATAAGACGTTTGAGAATGCTGAGCGTTTC
This sequence comes from Paragonimus heterotremus, assembly GCA_013368495.1. NCBI lineage: Eukaryota > Metazoa > Platyhelminthes > Trematoda > Plagiorchiida > Troglotrematidae > Paragonimus > Paragonimus heterotremus. The sequence goes on along the minus strand of LUCH01002784.1, from coordinate 7,980 downwards.
ACCTACCCGGCTGGTGTCATTTTGTCCGTCTGTGCTAATGACGACGAGGCGCCTGTGGAAACAGCAAGGGTATGTAGTGCATTCGCTAACCCGCGAGGTTGCACACATTTGACCATTCAGTGGGGGGGAAACTTACAATTCATGTTTACGTTAAATTTAGTATTACAGTTGGAACTCTAGTCCATTCGCGCAACAACAAAAAAAAAACAGAAATAAGCAGTGGGTATGCGGCCACCGTTGTCTCGGGTAGTTGGCCCATAACAAAGAGAGGATCGTGAGACATGTGACAGACCGACGGTGTATTCCAGAAGAACCCTGAAATAAGTATAAAACTAGCAGTTTCATCACTAAATTGTCGCGCATGCCGATCCTGACGCCGTATACTTATGGCACTCCACCCACAACTGCCGACTTCAGGATGGAACACAATAAAGGGTTACGCTACATTCTCCTATACCAAGAGTGGTCGCAACAAGAGGTGAAGGCCACGAAATAGTCGCTGTATGAGCCCTCTATAGGGGTTTGGTTTCAGTCACTGCATCGCATGGTGTGTCGTCACATACACGCAAGGTCACATAGGGATTGGGTACTGCCAAAATGCTTAAATCCAGACAGGGACAGTCGAACTGGCGACATGTGACTGGAAGACAATGCAACCCGTCCAATAAACGGCGCAAAATTCTACGGAAAAATAGAACACTGAAAGGTTAATCCAAGCCTCCAGTGGTTAGTTTTTTGATCCACAATAATTCGAAGCAATCTTCACCGGGATGGTTCCCAAAAGATTTGCTAGTGTTTCAAGTTCGTCTGATTTCGTGAGACAGGTGTGTCATGGTCCCAAATTCGTGTCATTTTGGTACAGTGTGGAGTAAAGAGGGGAGAGTTTTTCTGAGTGGATGTACAGCAGCGATTCACATGCGCCGGACGCCGACAAACCCTGTTTAGTCGGATCCAGGCCCTAGCCAACGCTGTCACGTCCTACAATGCCAAGCTTCGAGGAGCGGCTCTGCACGACCGACGAGCGGTCAACATTACCCACCACTTCGCTTGGAACATACGATTCTATGTACTGTTCGATTATCCAACGTTCACCTGGAGTTGCGGCAACGATAGGGTCATAAAAGCGCGCACCATCGATTTAATGTCCGATATTCAAGCTGATATCGAATGCGCTAAAGCACTTCAAACTTAATAAAGTTTTAACCTCATTCACAAACGGTCATATTGTCATACATTCTAGGTAGCCCTCTACCAATTTGCCTATTATCAGGCTTTTTCATGAAGAAATAGCAGGAAGTACTCAACGCTGGAAAAGGACGTAGAGTGTTCGCCTGCGTGGTAACAAGTCAGTGAAGCATACAGTAAGCCGAGTCTACATGAGTAAAACTTATGCCTTGTATAAATAGTGCGCCGATGGAACGTAGACGTTCCGAAGATTCCGCTACCCAACTTGAGCTGAACACAATGATCTGATCTCGTAAACCACCAGTTTCCTAAAGCACGGAGTAAAAACACAGAAGTTCTAACCACTGACTCAAGTCAAACAGACCGCTCATATTGGAAATAGCAGTTTCACAGCAAAAACGGAGGACTAAGAATGTCAACAAAGAAGGATAGCCAGTTCTCGCTCTGTGATTGGAAAAGCATCTGAGATACCGACTGCAATGACCAAGGATTGTTCTACACGTATTGTTGGCAAACGCAGAAAATCTTCATTAGAAAACAGCCAATCATGAAACCGGACTGTTTTCTAGTGCACTTTCTCAACGCAGGTTTGCGCTGAACGAAGATAAAAGTAATGGAGCCAAGTATGCAAAGGATAAATTAACAGTCATGCTGACTTTCACAAGGGGAAGGTAAGATGATTCCTCTCGTAATCCAAAGTAGTTCTAAGTATTTTTGGAAGGCGTTCCAGATTTTGAATCAATTAAACATTCAACCGGAAGAGTTGAATGAACAGTAAGCACGACCAGTCGATTAAATCGACACAGCAGAAGGGCAGAATACGCTGAGGTCAGGCACTTACACAGTCTACCCAAATGTGTGCAGGCAACATCAAATTGGACTTTTTTGGGGCTGAACACAACCGGCCCATGACCACCAGATTAGATGGGCCGTACAACTGCGGTAAAAGAAGCGCCTTCTTCGTATCGCTTTAAAAACACTGGATCCCGTGGATGCGACGAACGACATGTTAGAGGAGGTACGAAACTCCTGTTGAATTTTGCTGCTAATTTTAGGCACCCCACTTCACAGAATTCACTGCGCAGTTCTGCCTAAGAACACTCAGTGTTTGGCAACTTCAGTTGTGGTCAGTCCTAAGGAAAAATGGATTAGCTGAAACATCAGCCAAATTAAAAGCATTCTGATAGTGATGTCACTGTCGCTGCAAGCCGGGCACATACTTAATGAATAAGCGGTAGTTGAAAAATATGTTATTGTCCATTTGGAATTACTTAGACGTTGAAACTCTTCACACTGGAGATCGAACGCATGTAGTCAATAAGGAGGCTTATGCAAATGATAGAATCTCTACCACAGACATTTCAATTAGCAGGCAAGCCGAGGTCAGCCATGTTGGTCAACTTATGTAGGTTGCTATATATATATATCTATATATATATATATATA
>LUCH01002783.1:70202-80393 GCA_013368495.1 Paragonimus heterotremus | reverse complement strand
GATTATGCACATTTCCAATGCTGGGTACTGTTTGGACGGATAAAAAATGGACATAACTGCGAGTAAATTATGTGCTACTTGCGAGTAGCAAAAATGTTGTAATAAAACTTTCGCGAACTACATTGAAAGCTGAACGCCAGTCACGCTTGATCACAATTTTCGCATTCAGGTAGACATTCCAGCCAGCCGTTTTCGAAAAGGAGAGCCGGATTCCAGTTTCGCTCTTGTTAGGTCTTGTCAGTAGTATATATACTTCCCAACCCCGTGACTAGAGCTCTGATGTTGTTTACCTGAAACAACCATGTTGACCAGTGCTCCACGAACTTCACATCAATAATCTAAAATATCGCCTAACAGGTTTAATGAGATCAGAGACTTCAGCCTGTCCGGGAAGTCCTAATTGTAGGATTGTCGACTGGAGTTTGCGGACAACTTACTGTGCCTCCTTCTGATACTCTCATGCAAGCCGACCGTTACTCACATTAAAATGTGTGTACTTATCCAGGTATAATTACTCTGTTGAGACTAATGTGAATTCACTGACATAATGATCAACCTGGTTGCCTAATGAAAGTGTGGTCAAATTTCTGTTCCCGGCCCAGGCAAAATTACATACTACTGGCAAGCTCTGACATGATCGAAACTTGAGTTTAATTCACTAATCTGAAGGGACAGGTGGAAAATCTCCCTGAATGAGAAAGTTGGGACCGAATATGAGTGATACTCAACGCGAAGTTGATCAAACATTTGGACTGTTATTAACAAAACAGCTCATGTGGGTGTTTCCTCAACTAATTTTAAATGTACGTCGTAATAGTAGACATCATCTATGTGATGATGAGTCCGGGCTACAACAAAACAAGCATGTCATCTTACGAGTGTTCACATCGTTCAGTAGGCCGCTTTCTTTAACAAGCAAACTAGCTAACATGATAGGTATAATTAAGCCTTCCGATTGCGTTGTAATGCTTCGGTAGCATTTTTTTATAGCTCTATACTGCTGAAATTACTCCCTGTACTCAACGTCTCATTAACTGGAAATGCTGATTTGCTAAATCAGCAGAAACAGTGGTATCTTTAGCCAAACCGGCTCGTGAACCAGTCGGTCTTTCGTATTTGTAAATGCCTTCTTTATCAAACATAACTGATATATTTGGAAAAAAAGTTTTTCATGTCTACACCAATAACCACGCTGACAGGTCGTATTTGATATCTTAACGCTCTTCGACGTATTGTGATCTTAAATTCTGAACGGTAACACGGTTCAGATAAACACCCGTGTTCATTCACTGTGTACCCGATACAGCTGGTGTCTGTACCATCCTCTGTCGCACCCACCCACACTCACACATACAAACATTATCTCGCTCATCATTTGAAACTGTCAGTAGTCATGAGCACTCTCATACCAAAAGGCTTTCTAAGCCACTTACACGTGTTCACATTATTAGAAATTTGCAACGGGACTGGTACAACACATCGTGCCCAGTGACACGAGGTAAGCGGCACACGGTCTCACTTAAATGATTTTGTTTCCGAGACTTGTACAGCTTCATCCAGCGGAGAAATTACAATTCAAGGGTTGCCCTCACATCAACCCATCCCTCCGTTACACTCTGCAAGCCCCCACTTGTTCAATCAGTGATAGACATCAATAAATTTTACGGTGCTATCAGAATTTTGATAAGTTGAAACACAGTGTTCATTTGGTCAATTAGGCAATCGCAATGCTAAGATGTTGACGATTTCCGAGGCACTGTTAATCAAGCGCCACACATCTGCCGTGGCAGTGCGAATATCTACCCATACCTTATTGCATCTATGTAACACTTGTTCATTTCATCGGTTTTACTCCATGCTCCAAACATATGTAACTGAATGTTTTATGTAATCGACTGATGGGAATAAACAAAATGCTTTCATCTTGCAATGAATGTCATCTCGCTCTCTTGATGAACTTGATCAAGGGAACTCAATTTTTAACCTTTGTGCCTAGTTCGTTATTCGTTTATATTCGGTACACTGTTATTCATGTGTTATATATATATGTATGGTTTCACCTTTTGATTCTAAGTAAGTTTTGCGCCAAAATATTACACCGAACAGATTCTATGGTCAGGATACTTGTGTGAAAGTTCCCACCACACTTGTTTGCGTAAGTGTATTTGTGAGTCTCATGGGTTTTCAGCGTATCAAGTTAACGTTTTCACTTTGGACCTAGTTACCCACCCAACCAACGGTGTCATATGGAATCGATCAAATGGTCGGTAATTCAGTGTTATTGCTCATCGGTGGCGTTGGTGGATTCCAGTGTGAACTGATCGAGGAATCCTGCTGGGGCAGTCGATTCCCTAAATAATTTGGTGGATTCCATATGAGACAGTGAGACGGTTGGGTAATCGGGCCGAAATGTGAAATTTCCGAGCACCTGGCACGGCTTCGAAGCTCGGCTGGTGGAGCATTTGCCGCGCCTGGGCGTGTTGTTTCGTTCGCTAGTTCGAATCCAGCAGAAGTCCAGATTTTTTGCAATTGGGTCTCTTCTAAATTATCAAATCTGCCAAACAACCTACCGGTAATTCAGGGTTTACTTCAATTTTTGACCCATCGTTTAGTTCACGAAACTGACAGATTAGATCGGTTTGTGGGAACCGGTTGTGAACTGACTTTGGTTCAAAATCAAACGATGTAGCTCCTGTAATTTCCCTTTAGTAAGATGATAACCAGTCCGAACAAAGTGATTTATCGATAATTGCGTGCACTTCTTTGACTTAAAACAGGGATGGTTTAAAAATCATTTTTTGTCTCTCGAAAAATACAATTTTATCGTGTATATTTCCACTTACATTCGAGGTCTATCTAAACTTGACGGAACATACAAATCACATGTAGAATCCGGGTCCGGTCTATTTTGTCAGAATGACTGGATCCAGGAGATATCTGTAGATGTGGATATGCTACTTAATAGGTCTTAAACGACACTACTAATGGTTCTGTCAACATACCGCATATCCAATAAAAACCCTAAGGATCAAGATCAGGAATTTTGCCAGCAGTGTAGAAGTCCACCCGCAACTGCAGGCAAAAACTAATGCGATCACTTTCATGAAATATTTAACGAATTTCGTTAAAATAAACAATTGCTCAGAGCATTGTTTTTTATGGATCCTCCTCCACTTTACTTGGTTAATTTAGGCATTTCATTAAAAAATAAATTAATCATGCATGTGGGTAACTTTCATTACATTACATTTGATTACATTATTTCTAAATCACATGAGCACCAATTCTTAGTCTTGATCTGGTCATTAATTTGAGCGGTGGGATGTCTGTGACAGTATTTCTAAAGGACAAAAAGATATGAACTTCCAGTTCTGCGCGCTTCAGAATGCAACTGCGCGCTTCATGTATCACCTCGCATAAAGCATTTTTTGGTCATTTTTTCCAACCAACACGGCACATTTCAGATTGCCTCATTCTGAAATTTGGTTAATGTATAATTTTAGCAAAAGATGTATGCAATAAAGCGCCACCTTTATTGTCCAGTTCACACGCCCTCACTCCAAGGCCTCGATCGCGTTTAAAAACTGGAATCCCAGTCCACCGTGAAGCATCAGTTTCAACTTGTTCGTCGCCAGTGTGCATTCTCTACCTGGTTTTGTGCTTGTGGCTGGCTATTCTTGCCATGAGTTTTTGATTGCCATTTCTCGACTGCTGACACGATTTCGCCTATCACTCATGTTGTCTGCAATCTACCCGCTGTAGGCGTTGTCCACACCTCACTACCGCGTCGAGTGGTGGAATGATCACGCATCCGACGTTTTTGTCTATCATATAAATACTGTCTTGTTTTGTAGTTTTCAACTTCCTTCAGTACCCCACTTACTATAATGCTTGTTTACGTTGGCTGACAGGTTATACAAATAAACGGAATCTACAAATTGCAATAAAAGATTTATACGAAATGCACCGTTTAAGCTGCTATGAATTCCTTGCACTCTGTGAATACCGTAATTCATCGGAATCAATGCGTATTAGCGGCAAATCAAAATATAGAAAATTCTAATCATACACAGCATATTCATTCGCAACTGAATTCCTATGTCAGAATGCCCAATTATGCTCACGAGTTGTTACTAACATAGTACAATACATCTCTCAACAACAGAAACGATTTTGAGGATACAAAGTTGTTTCCTGGAGAAGGACTCTTCAGAAACGTAGGACTTTATCGACCTGAGTAAAGTAGGGTTAGTAAACATATTCACATTGAAACCACCATTAAAATGGACTTGTATTCGTAACTAGTATAGGGTTCTCTTCAAGATGGTAGCTAACAGCTTCAGGTGCAACAAACCGTGCACCCACTAAAGTCAATGAATGTTCCATCAATATGTACTGAGTGCAATTTATCAATCACCTTAGTTCGGTGACCAATTCGATATGGTAACATTAGGAAATAATTAAATAGTTTTCCAGGTTCAAAAATTGTTACAGGCAGCAGTAGTATCCTTGATTATGCTTACCTGTTTCACTGATGGATGGTTTGTGGATGTAAAACAAAAGTGAACAGAAGCAAACAAAAAACGTCAATGAAACTCTTAATGTGATGACACATCATCAACGAACACTGAAATGTACTGAAATAATATTGCGTCACATGTGCTCATTTAGTGGCCTCGGCTAGACTGACGGTTAGGATACTTGCGGTGTAAGTTTCCCTTCACAGATTTTGAGATTGTGTTGTGTTTTAAAGCTTGCAACCGATTCTACCATAACCACAGGTTTGGATAGTTCGTTCTAGTATGCACAGGTGCTAACAGTTTGACAGGTTTATTTCCAAAGTAGTCTGCCTACTCCGGAAACAAATTTCGGTCAGTGACCATTTAGACGTTCATCTCGGTTTAGCCTGAGGTGTGCCAGTGGATGAATTGGTGTGTCGGGTAATTTTTTAGAGGCAAATTAAATACTTTCTGGGGTATCTGTAATCCACTGAGGTTGGACATAATTCTGTGAGTCTATCTGTATAAGTACTTTCCGGATCATAGTGAGTCTTTTAATTTTCCGTTTGTGAAAACTTTCAGTGAGTACAAAATATTTTTTAAAATAAGGACCGCGTGCTTGTATGTTCGTTTCCAGGTGTGGACGGATTATTGAGGAAACACAGTGGGAAGTATTTCAGAGCTGAGCGTTCCACGAATTGTTCTTAAGAAGTTCAGATTTATTTGCTTCTCTTTTGTCATGGCAGCATTATTTTCATGTCTATTTTGTTTAGTGTACATATTTACTCCCTGTTAATTGTTTTGAACAATACCCACCTCATCCTCACAAAAAAAGGAATGAACAACATTACAAGGCTACAATAAGCATTCAAAGCAGAGTACACTACGCGAGATCTGATGTTGGCTAGAAGGAGTTTCCTGTTAAACAGCAGAGAAATTCCGACGAATCCGGTTTCTCTGGTTTCATAAATGTTTGTTGCCACCGTTGGGTTACGATATTAATGACCGCGTGACGGGTTGAAATCAAAGCAAGAAAGAACGAAGTGTGTAATGATTCGAACCACTGACAAGTAGCCTATATGTATATTCAAGGTGAATGATACACGTCAGCCATGTAAACGAGTTTTACCCGTTCGTTGTTCCATGATTTTACATGCAATAAACAACCTCGCAATCACAGAGTCTTTGGCGGTGATGTGGGAGTTGATAAGTAGTCACTAGGGCCAAACATCAATTGAATAGACTAAGTGGATTTTTGTGAGCCGGTGGGTGAATCTCCGGTGAACTGGCTTGGAACGTCTTCATGTATAATGTCTGACGTAACTAACGGTGGCTTAGAGCCGTGGTCAACATAAGCAGGCCTTAGTCTATCAGTGATTGCTGAGTGGCGTACACTGTTTGTGTCGAAGACGATATATTTGTGGTCAAGGAGACTGAAAACACCATCGCACGGTTGCTGCAGTAACGTCCTCAGTAGACAAGCGCAGATGACAACAAAAAGGTAAATGCACAGACCTCGGCGGACATGTTCTGGGCGCAACGTCCTCCGTGAACGTGGAGAGTAAATGTGTAGTATGTGATTCTATAGACACGTAACGTGTGTCGCATGGCGACCCAGAATTGCGAACGAATCAGTTGGAAAGTCTTCCGGAAGACACAACTTACAACCATAAACGAGCTCCGCCAGGGTGCACCCGACAACCCACACAATTACTAATAGGCCAATATAAAATAAATAAGCAATTGAATCGTTTGCCACTCGCCAATGTTGCCAGTAAAAACGCTTTTGGGTGAAGGTGGTACCGTTCTATAATTCCGTTCGATGAGGGATGATAGGCAATAATTATCACATCTGCGCATCCGAAGATACGGTTTAGGTCAGGGAAAGTGGTTTGCGTAAATTGAGATCCACTGACAGTAATGATTGTGACCGGAATGCTGCAATTAGAAGTCCACGATTTGGAAGACTGCGGAAACAGTTTTCGTTAACGTGCAATTGAATTCACCGGCTATGGGCCATCTCGTGAATCGGTCCGCACATGTCAGAAAATGTGTATAGGTTTGACAGTTGGAAGTGGGCTATTGTAGTATCGAGCGAACCGAAGACAACTGATTGAGCGTAATACAGCGAGTAGACAAACAGTATGTCGTTGGCCTGCCAGGTCAACTCGAGAGTAAACGGATACCAATATGAAAAGATAACAGAGCGGAGCGACAAGCATGCACGCAGCGGGGTCGTACGTTCGAGTGCGCCAGGGAATTGTCGGTATCTCTACTCGTTCAAACAAATGTTTAAGTACACACAAAAGTAGGAAACAAAAAGAGTGCAAATGGCACTCGTAGCTCTAACATAGTTAACAATAACGAACAGGGTCGTTACACTATCAGTATCGAGATGGACGTGTTTGAATCATACGTCAGGTAAAATGAACGTGTTAGGCCTAGCGATATTTTGATGGTGTTTTTAACCACCCTGAAATGCCAAACACTATTTAGCTGAGTTACGATTATTTTTACAAATGCCTGGCTGAAAGCATGATTGATTTCTGACTTCATTCTGACGCCTCTGCTTGGGTGTGATATTGAATGGAGATAGTTGAAATAACCTTAAGCCGCTGTGATAAAACAACTGAAAATCCCCCTACAAATCTTATAAAATAACTTTTGTTTCAACAAACAGAACTGTTTTCGATCAACTCCTATCTTAAACTGATACACTTATATCTCAAACCAAGTAACAGTAAGGCAAGTTATTGATCATAAATGGTACGAGAGTAAGGTGATTGGGTAAAACACAACACGGCTTAGTTTTGATTATACTCACAAGTGAGGGAAGTTTTAAGAAGTCAGTGTTAATTGAGGTGAGTTGGGGGGGGACTGGATCAAATTGTTACACGAATTGAGTGTACGTGTTTGGCCAAAGTGATCGCAATATGTGAACCAACTGACTTTGAACACAAATCTGATTGACGTAACCGGATTGCGACCGCCTCAGCTATAGACAGAATGCGCCACTTGATCTCTCGTGACACGGTTGCTGGGGCACGGTAGACAATACAAAACGCCCTGTATGTGTCTGCGTGTCGGACACAGTCAACCAGGTTGGCCAGAATGGGTGATCTAATGTTCCTTATTATTCCGGAGCGAAGCCACGCCGAGCGCGGTGTTCACAAATTCTTTCTGACAAACGCCCAGTTGTGCGATCAATATATGTTGAACCACAGGAACAGCCAAACGGGAAGATAAAAAGTGAGACAGCACTGATAAGCATACTATCTTTAAGATTCAGTGGCATCGTCTGTTTTGACTGGAACGTTACGACGGGACTTGCAGCACTGTAGGTACTGCCGTTCGTATCTGTTCGTTGGTGTGTTATCAGCTCGGTTGCTGAGTCTCCTTTGAATGGCAAAATTATATAGATCTTTTCCTTATCAACTGTGTTTACTAGGGTTAGTATTGGTCTCTCTTGCGAGTTTCTTATGACAAATTTGTTAGGATGTGCATTACTAGTAAGGATATCCTGTAACACGCCTAACTCCAATTCTGTCGTATCTTCCGTACAGAGTATTTTTGCTATATTTTTTAACCAGCTTACAAGGCCCCGTTTAAAATTAATTGGCACATACCTGTGGAAGTGTAGATATTGCCCACTTCAGGTTTTCTTTCTGTGTACACTTCGCTGTAACGATCCGTTTGATTTACATGGCATACGGTCACCAGTTTCATGTTCCAAAGTGAACATGATGTTCTTACGCGCGGAAAATATCATCTACATATCGTTGATACTAGTTGGTCTTTCTAGTCGTTTCGTCCAACTCGTTATTTTGGAGCACGCTCATAGAAATATCAGCCAGAACCGAGCCTAACGGTGAGCCCAAAGCTACACCAATAATCTAGAGATGAGGCTCAACATTGAGTTGAAACTGAATGTTACTAGGACAAAACATCGATAACTGCTTCAGCTCAGTTACAGATAAGCCACCGTGAACATGGCGATTTTCCATATAATCGCACGAAAATTGTATTGTTTCGACCAGAAGGACATTGGCAAACAGGGACGAAACATCTAAGGATAGCATTTTCTTGTCGAAAACATTGAGTTTAGAGATTGAATCAACGAACTGAGATGTCTCTTAAACTGACTTTCGTAATTCTCTCTCAACGGGCTCTAGGATCTCCACATCCATTGCGCAACAGCATGATAAAGCGAATTACTCATGTTGAATATCGACCTTACCGGTACTTCGTCTTTGGGTATCTTTAGCGGTCCGTACAGCTGCGGGATACGCGTTCCTGTTGGACGGATGCGCTCAAATACATGTTTCAACCGTAGTAGAATTCCCGAGAACCCCTTTTCAGTCGCCAATGTCTTATATTTCCAGATTTCTTTTTCTGAAATTTCGTTTCATCAGGCAAAATACTTATCATTCTCAAGTGTAATCACTACATTTTAGCAGAACAACTCCGGTACAGAGGATCGATATTTAGCGTTGTGAATGTGGCGCTTAAGTGAGCAGTTCGACTGGAGTGGAAGAAGGTAAAGTAGGTTCAGAGAAGAATCGTCACGAAGTTGGCGGAGTTCTAGAACACTGACCTTGGACTATTAGAACTGACCACTCAGCTGGAATTTGAACTTACGTTTAGCCATGTGACTGAAGGCCTGTCGACGCATAATTGTGTTTACAAACTGAAAATGACTGTAACCATTCTGAAAACCAGCGCTAAATACTAAACGTCTTGGAAATGAAGGATGAGGTGGATTAATAAAAAAACAACGTCTAATGTATTTCATTTCTGGTAGCGGTTTACACACATTTCAAGTTCTTGTTGGATAATATTTATAAACTGTGATTTTTTCGGTGTACTGAAACAATCACTAAGAATAATTATACTGAAAAGAAATAAGATAGTACCATGAACGTTCCATAAGTTCTTTCTAGAAAAAGGCGTGATACGGGCGGCCTTTCACACAAATTTTAATACGATTAATCTAATATCATAAAATGGTGAAAATCCGCACACAGAGTAGAACGATGCTACAACATTTGCATGCTTTTGAGAGCGAAGAATTAACAAGCAAACAACAAGCTATTTGGTGTTAAGCCACTCGGCGTTTTGTACCTCTTGGCGGAATGAGTAAACACATGCTGATTTACCACCTGAGTGCATTAGATTGGACAAGGGTCTATATCGAACCCGGTGTAGTTGGTGTAATTTTCTACAACGCAGAGATCAAAACGGTTGAATCATGATGGACAATCATTGTAGATTAACAAAACCTTGACTAAGTTCTCATACCAAGCATAGATCTAGCAATGATTTATCAAAGGAGGTGTGTAAAAACGACTTCCAGTTCAATCTGCTCAATAAGTTTGTACTTCCACTAACAAGACTGTCAAAGTGTTGCCTGTTGGGAAGACTGGGTCAACTTTACACTTCTCATTTGGTTCCGGATAGCATGTTTTTAGGAAGAATTCTTTTCTCTTGGATGCATCTTATGAACGTTCTATGTCGAATGCGCTGTTTCGCATTTAGATTTTTATCCGCATAGTACGATAATTATAGCACGGTATAACCGTTGTGTATATTTGAGTGATGCAGAGGTCAAGGAATTCGGGAGATAAGTTGATTTGGTACAATTTTTCAATGATGAACATGCAACATTCTATAATACGGCAAAAAGGGACGGTAA
>LUCH01002783.1:53150-66877 GCA_013368495.1 Paragonimus heterotremus | reverse complement strand
CATCTGTACCCGATTGTTTTAGTGAGTGCATTTTCAGTTGGTTGGCGGCCAATTGCAAACTGGTTTTCGAATGTGCTATTCCGAATATTTTTTCTGTTGGATGATTTGAGCAACCGGTTGATTCATATTCAAGATCAGAGAGTACTTTTTCGTACTTCTATCACTAGTAACGTATGAATTCCAATCCTTCCGATTGTATTCTCTGACGCTTTTTTATTCTTGAAAGATAATCTCATTAACCTGACCGCCTGAATCAGTGGTATTGGATCGTCCATCATATTTTACTAAGTGTATTGCTTTAAATTATCAGGAGCGATTCAACACTTTTGCTTAATACTCTTAATGAAGCGTAATTCACAATAATCTTTAGATTTGCTAAACGACAAGTGCACCACAGGTGGACTCCAACAAGTACGGGACAGAAGCCCACTGCAGGGTCTGGCTAAAAACGCCCATATAAATGTGAAATCTAAGATCCGTTATGAGGGACTTTCAATCCGAATCGCGAAACTATTTTACTGCTTATTAGTGGGATATAGTTGATGTATTTCCTTCTACCCGGCTACCGTATGTTTTGTAAAAATTAAAGCACAGTGTTGATTTAACGCGTTCCACGTGAAAATATTGGATGTACGTTGCCTTAAAAGCAAAATTATAGAATGAAAGACTGCATCACAATATTTTATCAACATATGTGTAATATATGCTATAAAGTCTGATAATGACTGGTCATATTATATTAATTTTTACATCTGATTGACGATATACGTTTTGAAGACCACAGTAGACAGTTCCTTTCTAACCAATTTGGAACAATCATCTTATTGCGTAGATTAAGCCAGCTACAAAAATCCTCCCCTGTGTAGAAAATAGTCGTCACTTCAATAACCAAATACTTTAAACCTTTGTCGTGTACACTGTCCAAGGTGGACGGCTGGACAAATTATTTTCTTTGGCTGTGATTAGCCAAACATTTTGGATAAAGCTATCTTACGTCAAGATAATTGTGTTACAGCTCGGTGGTTGAGTGTGATTGAAGTTTTGTGCACTATGTTTGCTACAAATAGCATTATATGAATTAGGTAGGTACAATTTCGGTTAGCGCCTTTTTTTAGAGTGATCCTACACCGTGCCCCGTTTTGCCTTATTGTTGCGTTATTCGGTGTTAGTTAGAAAACGAATGACGACTTAGAAAAAGCAATTGTTGTATTGTGTGTTGCATTGTGTGTCAATTAGGGCAGTGTACGCTCGTCAACCAATCCGATGAACTTTACAAAATATTCACTATTATAAAAAGCTCTGACTTCATAAATGAACTAAACTAAGTACACTTGAGTCCAATGCAGAATTCTCTGTTTTTGTTACTTTTGCTGCACTCTGTAAAATCAGCAAAAGCTAAATGGGGTATGTAGCACTTTTGCCAGTAACCGTTCATTAACCCAACAATTAACATATACGTACATATGTAAGAATACGTTGATTTCCCTATTGAGGACACTCATAAGAAACACCCAGATTAATTGGTCAGTGGATGTTTTGGTAGGCCGTCAATTACACACGGCCACATATAACGAATTTTGTCAGGAAATTGGCGGTTCTTCTGTGAAAAAGTAACTTGTAACCTGCAAGTTACTGGTAATTTTGGCTATTCCATGACTGTTTATTTACTACACAGAAGCCCATTCTGAGATGATAAAAAGAAGTCTCCGCATAATAAGAAAAGAACCAACCAATAAACTTAGTTGATGAACAGTTTCAACATACCCTAAAGTTGAATAGCCGGTACGAATCGTAATCCAACTAATTGCATCTTGTTTTACCTCTCCAATATAATAAAACTAGCCAACGTTTTGCCTAACACTCGATTCCAGTGTATATCGCTAATAGTAGGAACCACGCCCAAAGTTAGTGTGATGGTTATTGTGTCACTTTTCAAGATGATTAGGTCATCTAAGTCTTATTCACAAAGGAATTTACCTAAGCGTTTGCATGTGATAGCTCAGTAGCGCCTAATGTGAGGACAGTGGAATAGTGATCAACAGGGTCGTTTTATGGAAAATCACTACATCTCTCACCAACTGAAACTTACCTGTAATTGAGACATTCACACTTACTGAGGCTTCCGTTTGCTAGCTAGTATTAATCAATGATCTCATATGGCGTCAGCTATTCAGGATGTACCAGCGTATGACCGCCCATAAATGAGTAGCCGTATGAGTAAATCTATCCAGTCGGTAGTACCGCTCACAACAGATCGCTGGATCCCTCAGGTACTCGTCACCTTTATATATGGAGCATACTGATGTGGCATCGACGCAGCGTCAATTTCAGGTGAACAGAGGTCATCACAAAACTAATAAACGTTATGTCTTGTTTTTCATTTGGAGTAGGCTCGAGATCGTACGCTATTTACGCAAAACCTAATCTGAAAGATCGATGTAGACTAAAAATTAAACGCAGTTTGTCCGACCACTACTACACAATCAAACATTGTGTTCATACGCCCTTTCGAATGATCTAAATTAGTGTTCCGGCTCACCGTTTCATTTACCTTGTGGCTGTAGTGAACCTAAGAGAAAAGACCCAAGTGTCGGTCATCCTAACGGTTTCGCACATTGAATAAACTGTTTTTGCAGACGACTGTAAAACACTACGCATTTTGTAAAAGTGCTATACGTTCTGAAAGAAGATTTTTTCGTTTTAACGGATTGTTCCAACCAGCGGGTTAGCTGCAGGAGAGCACTGACTAGTTGACATTACCTGTTTTGTTAACACAGGATTCATAATCTGTTTCGGATTCAAAATATGCAAATGCAGAAGGGCAAAACTTGGGCAGAAACTAAACAGTCATTTTTGAGAAATCATGTCAAGTAAGGGCCATGGATATTTACAACACATCCACCAATAACTGTTATGTTTTTGCAATATCCATGACAGCGTTTTTAGCCCGCGGCTCATGCCCTTGAACCGTATCATCAACATGGGCCTCACCATCGAGGTTTGTAATACTGCTATACCTTTCGAGCAATTTAGCAACTGAATTGCGCCTTCAAGTCTATTCGTTCAAAACACATTGTTGTAATGTAATGGTGAATCAATATAGAATATGTCCTTTTTATCACGAAATTTTCATGCTACGCAGCCGGTAAACTCTGTCGATTTCGAATGCGGTGATCCAATTCGAGCCACTTCAAAATTATTAATACTGGACAAACAACGTTTTCTAGACCTTTTTCGATGTTATCTAATTACGCAAGAGGAATGCCATGATAATTGGATATCATACAAGTGGTTTTTTAAGAAAGACAGAGTTTATGTCTACGATGAGCAAACCGGCTAGCTACAAGAAATTTACCGGAGACTCCACAAAATCTGATAACTCAAGAGCTAAATGAGATTTCCACGTAGGTTAAGCAGATCGCTCTCAAGCCTCAAGGTGGGCTCATGTCAATATTATTATTACTACGTACCCTAATTTCCATATCAAGCACATATACACTACATGGAGGTCAACGAGAGCTGTATCATTTGAGTATGCTTGTACTGTTTACGCAGCACTGCGAATTTTATGTATGCCGTCCATGCTCGTTAAATCCCATAGTGTAGCACATAAAAGCGTTTTCACACCCCGTGTCCAAAACTCACTGGAGTGATCCGTAAGGTCTTATTTAGTGATAATCTGATTGGATAATAAAACCGAAACCTTTCGGTGGCTCCTCATCTGCGATGTTGAAGTTGGCCAACAAGTTACTCTAATTTTAATGCAAAAATGCGGGCGATCACAAATGTTTTGAGTAAAGTTAAAAAACGTGAAAGTCATAAGTAGTACTGTCTATCATACTGTTTGTGTACTTGCAAATTATTGCTGTCACTATAAGTACTGACTGAAGTTGACATCTCAACATATCCGGTTTTGACTAGTCACGCTGATCAATTGTCTTAACTAGAAAACAGTCCACTTGGTGAGCACAAAACTTCAAATTTCTCTTCATATTCTACTAATAAAAGACGGATAGTGTGACAAAAATGTGTCGTTAAAGACTCTTGGTAATTGTTCAGAGATTTCGGCTGATATGAGGTGCGAATTGTCCGCCATTAACCTCAGTTTTTGCAATTAATTAGACTGCTAAGCCAGTGTTCTCAGAACAAGAACGTTAGGCTTGAGTCTGTCTTGTTGTTACTGCTCGTCATTAATACAGCTCTTTGACCCGACCGGTGGAATGAACTGTCGCCCATGTGCCCGCAGGCTCGTGTGAAACAGCAGAATTGCTGATGAACTCTGGCATGAACGAACATCGAACTAAGTACTAGTTTACAAAATTTACTCTTTCTGGCTCTTATCGAAAGCAGATCGATACGAAAAAATGTGAGCGGTGGTTAAATTGTACTACCAGTTGATACCTATTTTCCATTTGTAACTAGTAACAATCTGTTATTCAGTTCTGGCATTATTAACGGCGGTTGGTGAGGTGTTCAACTGAATGCTACGCATTAATTTTCAATTATTTCCAACTTTAACCCCAGGCGCTTTACAACATGATACTCCTTTCTTGAGTAAGTTGTTAAAATGTTTATTCTGTATTGCATCTACACCTAACGAAGTATGTGCTTAACCTTTGTGCTGTTTCGCCAGTTACCTTGATCTCACAATGTAGCCGGGCTTTAGTGAATCTTAACTACACACTGACATCGGTGTTTTCCATGTAGGAATGGGTTTGTGAAGATCGCCGCCGCTTGCATACAACATTTGTGTATGTGTGACTAAGTAACAAAGCAAATAGTCCGGTTCACGTGATTATACAATGCGGCGGTTTCGATTCAAGGTATGAAGTGATCGGAAAGAAGTATGGAACAAGAGGTATAAACAAACCACAACAACTGAACCACTTTTTGTTACCAAAACAATATGGCTGTTAGTTGAGATTGTGAAAACATAGAGCTGTTCTTTAAATTAAGCGGAAACCGAAGCAAGTTTCCCGATCAACAACAGTTATCAAAACTGGACACCAGACAGTGTACCGCACTTTTAATACCCACAATTTTGCTAGCTGTAGACCCTGTGGTTTAATAACTGTCAGTCGAATACCAAATGAATGCAGTGTTGCAAAGCTGACTCCATTGCCGTTTTCTGCGAAACTCTGTGGTCAATTATTTTTTAGCCAAATCAGGTTTTGAAACAATGTCCTGGTGCTTTTGAGCCTAATCTGCAAGACAATCAGCAGAATGTTCATCCATTCTTCGATCAGTAAACTAAAAATCACAATTGAGGAGTATTTTCATTGCTGGCAAATGCAGCTTGCAACTGTGGCGTTTGTCATAACTGTAGGCAAACTGTTCATAGAGTGTTTCTATTCTCTTGGTCGTTATTGAGAGTTTTCTAATTATGGGGAAACGGTTTCTGCTGAAAGCATGTCTGCCTAAAATTTAACGTTGACTCACTTTATCTTCAATCTTTTCGGACATTGCCTCCTTCGGAGAACAATAAACCAAATCCGTTGCCGGGGGAATCATCAATCATTTTTGAGCTATGTCGCGTGAATTGATCTATTCTTTGCCACCCAGCCAGTCACAGCCAACCTGAATCTATAGTTTAACACTTGAGCGTTCACACATCTCTGTGTAATATGTACGGTCGGATAGTCTTAGAGTTCATACTGTGTGCAAACAACGTTGATTCGGTGAAAACTTATGTATTCTGTGTTTCAGGTTAGCCAGTTCTCCTCACCAACCAGTATGCACCGTTTCATCTGCGCCAGTGCGTATTCCGAACAAAACATCAGCCCAATGGCTTTTCCGGAGAGGCCAACAGGCTGTCGTTTTACCGAATTCTATGCCATGAGTGTGGTGCTCATAATAATGGTAGCCTTATGGAATTCTTTGGGAAAATGAAATTAGTCACCACTAGACAGGCTGTGCCAATATGTACTGATACCACTATCAAGGTTTGATTATATGCAGAAAAAATCATTATATGATGCTTTCAAGTGAATAATTGTTAACTGATTGCCTGGCGTCACTCGGTTTTAGTTGTCGGTATTGAAGGCATGATCGTAAGAAATGGTTTCAAATTGCCATGGTCAACAAATCATAACCTTATGGAATCCCGGGAATACAAAAGCGTGCGGTTTGACATTGAAGAGCAGGTGAGTAATCTGCAGAAAGTGATTACCTAAACGCCTCGCATGGTTTAGAAAAGAAGTCACCCGTTATGTTTTGAAATACACTGCAAAATAATCATCTTGTTGAAAAACGTGGCCGCTTTTTTCAAATCGCCTAATGAAATATCATTTATGCCAACCCAGTTTATACAATTGACAGCAGATAATATGTACTGTTTAAAAATTAGAACAACTTCATTGACGTTCATTTATCCGCTCACCAATTCACCTAACAACTATATTTCTTTACCAGCAGCAGCACGTCGGATTGCCAGAGAAACGTGAATAATCTAAAATCTTGGAGTCACTCAGCAATTCCGACCGGTGTAATACACATCAGTCTCTAAAACATTTTGAGTAAAAATATTAGATAACACCACGGTGCACACCAATGTTGTTAAAAATGGCAACCATGTTCACCACTGTGCCAATGACCCCACATTAGGCAATCATATGTGATCCATGCGCAACTAAAAATTGGTCGCATCCCCGACTACCCATCAGTAATTTTAAATATCGACCAGCAGGTTTAAGGAGATGGGTGATTTCGGCCTGTCTCGGAAGTCCTAATCACGGGGTTCTCGACCGGAGTTCACAGAAAAGTTACTTTCTCTCCTCTCAAGAGGATCGGGCAACCTGATCTTTACCCGCAGACGAAAGTAGTAGAGCGTTTAGATATGATAATTTGGTGATGCCTAATGTGAGGTGAAAGGTGCTTTGATCAACGCAGTTGCCACATGAAAACGTGGTCGGAGTTCATATTCTGGTGGTTTCAGAGATAGGCTCTACTAACCAGTTCTAACAAGAGTAAAACTTCAATCTAATGCTTTTGTGCAAAAGAGACTGACTGGAAAGTCTATCAAAATGCAAAGGCCGCGATCAAATATGTGAAATTTCACTTAAAATTAACCAAACCTCCGGCTCCTTATGGGTGTATTGACAATTTTGTTGCATAGGAGAAGGGTAACTGATTCTCGCCTACTACGGGACCAACAACAACCACCAAAGACCATCAAGAACGGACAAACAGAAAGGCATAAAAGCTACTAGTGGTTCGTTGCTGGTGGTAAAAATCTTTGAATATATTATACATGGTCTGTATCTTGAAATCGGATAATTTAACAAGCCAAAAACATTCTACGTCTCAAATGAATAGTGCTTTAATTACTTGCATTTTGAAGAAATAAAATGAGTATTAATAGTCGACACAGTCAGAATATGTTCAGCAGCCAAAGACAGTACGAGTGAGAAAGATAGTTTTGTGCAAACGGTAAGATATTACCGGGTAATATAACAACAGAATAACTATATGGTATTGATTTAGAACACAAAGACATTCAGAACCTTCAAAATTGCTAATAAGTTCTGAGAGATTTCTATCTTCTCCTAATCAGAGTTAAATTGCAACTTCACGTAATATCAGATTCGATAGCAACATTTTTCTTGGTAATTTCATAAAGCAATTATTGTTTCTAATTGAAATAGTTTTACCTGGCGACAACCGAGTTGACCACCGTGTCAACGATCTCACATAAAGCGTGATCCTATTATCGGACGTCAGCATCCAACCACTCATGCTTGTGACTAATGAGTAGATTATCTGGTCACCTCTAACCTCAATCTACTTTCGATAACTCTCCAGCTGGGACTGCTGATTCACTTCGGAATCTTTGATTACACTAAACCCAATGAGAACATAACAAGACCAAATCGCCCGAGTTCAGTGTTTCTTTTTTAAATAGACTGAGCACCAACTCCACGTGAATGGTAAAGGCCTGCTTAGATTGGAATAATGTTATTTATCACACCAGTAGAATTCCTCCTATTGCTCAATAATGTAGCAAAATTCCTTAATGTGAGACAACATTAAACATTTTCGACGCATGCCACAGAAAAACCGCCCTTTAAAAACAATGTGAATAATAAAATGAACTGCGGTATTCAGTGGTATTCTCTGTTATACTGTGAGTACGCAACAGAACTGGCATTCTGTTTTTCGGTCTACACTTTGATCAATATATGAACGACATACTGCTTTTGTTAACAGTTCGTAACTCCACATCGTCTTACTGGACTAGGGTCACCCTATTGCCGATATGAACTGACTGTAATCAGGAAGGTTGACACTAGGTGAGTAACGTTAATTTTTTAAACCTAGAGTCTACTTGGACCGGCCTCATCCGTTTGCATAGTTTCATCAGGACTAGCGTTCGTACAGACAGCCTCCATGTACCCAGATCCAGCGACCCACGGCACTAGTCAGAAGTTTGTTTTACAGAGTTCCTTTCACGGCTAGCGGTTCCTAAGGTAACTGGAACAATGTTCAATCTAGGGGAAGGTGAGACTGTGAATATACGACCCTCAATTTTTCTCATGTACCAATGGCGACCTGTGTGAAGACCAGAGAGGAAGCTGACTGATTTATAGTTAAATATCCCTCAGGAACACTAAATAAACTTGCGCTGTTTTATAACAGGCAGCCTCGTTTCTGAGTAGTGTAGTGCGCACGTCTGAGAATTAAAGAGCAAGTATCAACGCCAAGGATACGATGGACTAGTACACCAACGTACTTCTACCCAAGGTGTATGTTTACACCTCAGCAGTGCAAAAGAATGTACGCGCTCGTGGTCCTATGGTTTAACATGGCCTGTATGGTTTTTCATGCAATAAATAACTTCGCATGCAAAGTGTCTTATGCAGTCACAACAGTGTGAGTGATTTTATGGACCATTCAACGGTCACTATCACGAATCTTTTGTTAATAGCAATCATCACAGTTGCGGTCCCAAAACTTGTGTATTGTAGTTGCCAAATTTGGAATAACTATCAGTGATCATTTTTTATCCTATCACTCGAACGGGATCACCATCTCGTTGATTCATACAATACGTTTAGCTGTAGTAAAACTACAGCTAACTTCAGTATGCGATGTTAACATATTTCATAACTATTTACTGAATGATCGCTTTGTCTTCCACCGCTGTACAAATACAAGCTGCTTACTCAATACAGACGAAGTGGACTTCTCAATGCACTCTACTCGCTTGAACTAAACGGTCTAGACAAACGCAATGATGTTCTATACGCTTACGTTACCGTGTCATTTAAGAAATGGAATTTACCGAAACCGTTCTCCGAAAGTCAATTTCTGGCAAAATTTTTGATGGTTGCGGACAGGCAACTAAATTCTAACGGTTTTGAAGACATGCAATTCTCATGTGAGTTCTGACGTTTTATCAAACAACCTTTGTTCCCGACAACAGATCCAGTATGTAATGGTATCAAAAGACCACTAACGGAGAGTATTCTAACATATTGCGATTGTGCGGATAGTTCAAACTTGATTCTTTTCAGTCTTATGCATATAAGATCACATGGAAATGCTTTGAACCGGCTGTACTAGTACTTAGTATGTTGACTTAATGTTACCGCATTCCTTTCACAACTAAAACAAACCAATCACGCAATACAAAATTCTTGGACTTTACCATATTGCTTCCATTCGCGCTATTTTATTTCGCTCAGTCAGTAACCATTTTGTCTAGGCATGACAACTTTCACAAGTACATGTACAATTCAGTAGGTCTTTCCAATAAAATGGCTACAAACATCATGACTAGAGGTGTATGACGCTACTGATCAAGCTTTTCTGTTGACTTTCAGATCTGGCGGACGTTACTGGACTAAAATATACCGGTATATTTACGAGAATATATTTTGTTTGACCCACACACGTGATACGTTTTTTTTTGTTATTCTACGTAATCGATGTACCCCGTCGATCTGCTTTCAAATCCGGAGCACTTAACGGTTTGTTAACAAACACGGTGTCTGTATTGGATAATATAAGATACGTATATTTATATCCATTGTATCGGTTCAATAATTCAATATATACGTCCACCTCGATAAGTCTGGTATGGAAACCCAAACAACACTTCATATTTTGAATTACCAGTGGGACTGTGTATTGGCATACTTTGAAACAGACCTTATGAGTTGTGGGGAAATGAGCTTTCCGTCAATTCTTCATCAGTATCCGATTGTGGTACGTCATGTACATATTATGCGTCTTACATTATGTATATAGTGTATCACATTTTGGTCTTAAGACTGCCCGTTTGATAACCTTTGAAATTCCATTGATCTGAGGAATAACTTCAGAAATCCGAAGTTCCGTACATCCGAAACACATAGACGGCACAGCATAGGACTTCCATGCGGTTGATGAACCATCGTTGTGGAAGGGAAGTCCGTCTGATAGTTTTTCGTTAACATTAAGTTTAAGACTAATTGAAGCTAGCTGATTGCGTATCCACTCAAATCAGGGATGTCTAAACGGCAAGCGTAGCATTTGTTTACCTGGATGTGTGTCTAACATCACCGAACTACGTAAATAAACCAGAATGGATCCTATGGAAATGTCAGTTATTCGCCTGTGATTTCCCTCCAGAAGATCAGAACAGTAATAGGTATATCTTCAATTGTATCGAATTCAACCGTGTGGTAATCCTCTTCGTCGCCCAATTGAAATGGTGCCAAAAAATTACAACCCGCTCGATTATTTCAGAGGTTCTATGCTAAATTGAGATATGTGCGTCCGTTATTCTGTTTCCTGTTTTTAGTTTATCGTCTGACGGGTCTCCTTAAAGGTCCGAACAGGCCACGACAGTACTTGACTGTCTCTGGCTTCCAGAGGGGAACCGATAGGCTGAAACGGGGCATTAGATCATGGGTAAGTCATGACTTGTTTGTTTAATCTGGTTTTCAATGGCAAAATCTGGGTTGGGATGAGAAGTGTTCATGGAATCGAAAAAAAAGCCTAGTCGAGCACACAAACAATATTCACTAGGAAGACAGGTTTGTTTGGCAGCCCACTGCGAAGCACAACGGAACAGGACCACTTATAAAGAATGTTGGTAATACTTGAATTAAAAGATTAACCATAACGTCACACAAAGTGGCCACTTCAAGCTAGGACTGGTCGTAAAAACGCCTGTCGTTCGTTAATCTCACATAATTCAGCTACATGCATTTTCTGCCCTTTACTTTTATGATGGACTGCTATACAATTTTAGATTACCAACCCATTAATTTCATTAACGCTTGTCGCGTTAGTCTCAGAGGTTACAAGTGATACAGATGGACAGTAATGTTAATGAGTGTTTCCAGGATTTCGAAACAGAGATTTACAGTTAAAATCTTACCATACGAATGGTGCGAAATAATGCAAACTCGAATGAGGTCTAGCTAATAAATAAGAACCATGAAGAAGTTGAATAGAATTGGGAATCTACATTGTGTTCTAACAAATCTATGTTTAGTCATCTACACACAACAATCAGTGTCGTTTAATTTTGCAAATCAGGAATTAACATTACTCTCTTAAAGCCAAGTCATTGGTTACTGGTATTAACAGTATTGCGTTCTAAACACTTTCACTAAAGTCGGTAGGTGCGGAATACCTTCAAATAATCAAGGCGCTGAGTGAGTTGGCACATCTCATTCCATATCTCAATTATGTAAACTGATTTATTTCAAACAGGAACGTTTGTCGTCCAGCTATTGTTGTGCGACACACTCGCCCCAGAAACACAATGTTTGGTTTCAGCTTTCTTACCTAGTTATAGTCAACCAAATCAAGCCGGCCTATTTTATTACATTCTTTGTCTAGAGGAATAAATTTCGACAGTGTGTCGTTATAACTACGGCTAAGCCAAAATACGGGACAAAGGTATGCTTCCTGGTGGTCAGTAAGTTCTTCACTGTAATACTTGTGACTATTTCAGGGGTTAATTAATAGAATTTCACAAGAATATCCTGCGCTACGTGTAACGGTAATCGAAGCTTGTGTACGATAACGCAAATGAAACATCACTTCGGATTTTTCACAAATATCTCATGTATCTGGTTTAAATGCGAATAAATGAGAGTGAAGCGCGCGGGAGCAATGAAGGACTATGACCATTGTTTTTAATTAACCAGTTCACCTGGGTGCAGGATCACTATTCATCATTCAATATTGCAATTCAACTGAAAAGTCTACATCGCTAGCGAGACCTTCTCCTATTGAGATTTCGAAATTTAAAGTTTTTCAACATGTCCTCGTCTGCTGACAGGTCCGCAGAGGTTCATCCGTCCAGTTGGGCCATTCGATCCACGCAAAACGGAAGAACTGTGAAAACCATTTGCTGTGTCAAATTATTTAAAGCCTTTCCTTCACGATATGCTGGAGTCACTTAACGTACATTCACACCCAAAATTTGAGACATCGCAGCGTTGAAACACAAATAATTCATTCAGTTCTAGCTCAGTAACAGAGAAATGTTTTCAAGCTGAATTACAGTACCGCACGGTGAGTTGCACGAAATAAGTTTCGTCTGAAAGTTGCCACGGTCGGACTACAAAAACCAAACTACGGCCCAAGATTAATGACCATACACTGAGAGTCACTTGTTTCAAGTCTCACGTTCGACTTGGTGTTACGAAATCTTCCGTGTACCTCACTTAACGAACGATGATTGCAAACTTGTGAGTGTAACTTGTTGGGTAAGCATATTGCGTGGGGTTCTGAATAGGATCGTGGTCTCTTTCCGTGGCATTAAAAAGAACCGTTGATAACCGTCTTCGATCTGAAAGCGCTATTTTGTGTTACCCTCGCTCACGTTACACGTTCTACTTTGTCACAATCCATCTAAGTGCAAACAGGTTGAAAGTGTTGGTAACTAACACGCAAGTGATAGTATCAACCATGGCACTAACTTTACTGTACCTGTTACATGTTGTCTCTATCACACAATCTCCTTATCTGGGACTGAACAGTGCAACAAAATGTCAGGATGATCTGAGAGCAATTTAATCTTCCCTCAAAAAGAGCAGCATGTCTACGATTGTTAACGGTTATACTTTGACAATCGTCCTACGCATTTCTTGTTTTATCTAAAACAGGATGAGAAATAGGCACAGACCTAAAAACAATAGGCTGATCAAAATGCATAAAATAAGCTATCGACATTGAAAGTGTCTGGAAACACCCACCAGTAGTCCCCAACAAAAATGATCACTGGTTCAAACAGTCGCGTAAGCACAGTTGAAACTCTGCACTGACGTCCAGCAAACAAATAATTCAACCTCACGACCGTGTGCTGGAAAGGACATATGCGACTGATCGTTCTTATACGGTACTTTCAACGTGCCCATTCTCGTTTTCTACAATACTGGTATGATGTGCACTACACAGTGATCTTAAACAAATGCGATCCTCAAAATACCCTCAAGAAGAAGCCAGATTTCGGTAGGATGTCGAAATGCTTTCTTACTGACAGCCTCAACAATTTGCAGTGAACTATCAGACCGTCCCATGCCCCCAGTGTAAACCACATTACCAGCTCATCGGTAAATGCAGTTTTTTTTGGAAATCACCCAAAACAACGAACTGACTTTAACGCCGATTTGCATCATTCACTAAGGAGAAACAACAATACACAATGACACGTTGTGGAGAACTGCCATGGATTTCCCTCTAATGTGCCAATGAATGAGCAGCTACAAAGATGAGAACAAAAGACA
>LUCH01002783.1:32991-43951 GCA_013368495.1 Paragonimus heterotremus | reverse complement strand
TTACTTCAAGAAATATTCCATCATTGCACATTTAATTTAAATAAATTTCACTGATAGTGTAATCAAGAATCTGCATAAATTTTTCCCCATCTGAAATTTTATATCTTTCCTCAAAAACATGAAATTACAAGTGAATTACTGTTTGTTTGATTTCATAACAACAGCTCACATTTGTTACCAGCGACTCCGGGCTAGCACGAGCAGTTGTCGGAATACACTCAACATATTTTCACTGGAAGCCTGACCAATTGGCGGTGTATGCAACAATTTATTTGAAGTACAGAACTCTAAAAAGACGATCAAAGAACTACTTTCAGTATAAAGCGGCAGCCAAACGATTTCAGCGGCGATTTACACAGGCGCTTGATCAAATGAATATGTCGTTATTCGTGAAGATAGAAGTGATGTGTGAGTGATCACTTTCTGAATTGCCAGATTGATTGTTAAATCAACAGAAGTGGTTTATGATTTCACGTAGTCTAGTCTTATGAACGGTTTAGGCTGGATATATATATCTTAAAATGAGCAGAAGGCAGAAGGTCATACGTCAGTTTATGAACTGTTATCGAATGTGGTTCTACGAGTATGATAATAAGCTATTTAAATGGCTAATCACTTACGGTCAGGTTTACAAACGCATATAACAACACGGTGGAAACCCCTGATAAACCGTGCAGTTAATTCAGGCGGTAAGAAAGGTCACGCGTTACTGTTACTCAGCTGAACAAATATGATACGCCGTGGTAGGAGGCGGAATATAAATCACAATCTAATTAAGTTCAACTGTTTAGGAACGAAATAGTTTATGACAATCAAATAAATGTATTACTTATAAGTCGCTTGGCAGATTTACGAATTTGGATGAGACCCAACTGTGAAAAGTCAGGGTTTCGGCTGGATTCGAACCAGCGACAGAAACACCATGCCTCAACGCGGCAAGCGCCCTACCAGCTGAGCTATGAAGCCACGCCAGGAGCTCGGAAATTTCACATTTGGACTCAGTTACCCACAGTTGGGTCTCATCCAAAGTCATAAATCTGCCAAACTACTTAGAAGTAATACAAATTCTATGCTCAACAGTGGCGTTGGTGGATTCCAGCGTGAACTGTTCGAAAAATCCCGCCGGGGCAGTCGATCCCCTGCATCATTTTGTGGACTCCATATGAGACAGTGGGACGGGTGGGTAACCGAGTCCAAATGTGTAATTTCCGAACTCCTGGCGTGGCTTCATAGCTCAGTTGGTAGAGCGCTTGCCGCGTAGAGGCATGGTGTTTCTGTCGCTGGTTCGAATCCAGCCGAGGCCCTGACTTTTCATAATTGGGTCTCATCTAAAATCAAATAAATGTTAGCGTATCAAAATCAAATAGTTGCAAGTGTGAATAATTCAAACCGACGAGTCATGCTACTGTATACGTGTAAGTAGAGCAAAATTAAATGGTAAGTTGGAATTCACGCACTTTTGCAATTGTTATTTTCAGACACCGTCACCTCATTTTGTATGTACAAAAAGAACTGTTTGTGACGTTGATTCTGCCTTGGTAGCAACTGAACTGTTTTCGAACTTTGACCCTCTGTTATTGTCATGTGGTTTGGAACTTTGTACATTTTAACTCGTCTGCAGTAAACACCAGTAGAAATGCAGCAAAATCTGCTCGAGCATAAATCAGGTAGTCAGTCTTTTGTCTGCTCTATTCATATTGTTATTATCGACAGTATTGCATCAAGCGTTTACATAGCTATCGATAAATAGAAAACAGTAAGGTCAGTTCACAAGTTTAGTCGCCATCTCTGTCAGCGCCCTCAGTAAACCGTTTGAACAGCCACAATACACCTGGCCTGAGAGACGTATGTAAATGACTGTTAACACTGATAGCTCTTATTTCCATTTGGTCACCTTGAAGCTTACGCCAATAAATTGGAAACTCGATAAACACTGCTTGGTGTAGAAAGCAATAGATGAGCGTTCTCGAAACATGCTGTAAAGATCTCATTAACTTATCTGACACTCACTACTAAAATTCTGTCTCGTTATCGCAGCGACCGTTTCTGAAAGGTGCGATCCAATACGCGTTAACTCATGGTGAAATACTTAATGTTACCACAATGTTCAGCTGCAGTTTAAAGCTATCCTGGCGGTAGTAGAACAAGTGAGACCCTTCTGACAAAGTCAAACCGTTGATAAAATCGAAAATGAAAGACCACGGTAGGGATTCTCTTACTTATCAAAAGGTGCGTTCGTGGTTCATTTTCTGCACACCTGTCGTTCTTGTTACGATACATTAAATATACCTACCTGCCAACAATCTCTAAAATTGTATTGATTTGCCTGATTATAGTCAGATATAAATTTTTACTGACCAGCGCCAACTACTTCATACTCAAAATGACCTTCATTGGTTTTCCATCAAAAGCCTTAAATGTTGATCATTTAACATCAAAATATGTTTCAATTTTACCTAAGCAATGCTTTATAATGTCTGTTTTATATACGTTCCAATAATTGTCTGCTTTCGGCTTTGGCTTTAATACTTACGATTTGCGAAACTTCACTAGCAAACGCTGAAATCTTGTCATCCTAGAGGAACTAATCACCGAAATTTGCACTTGTGAAACTGTCTGATTCGAAATGACTGAGTTGAAGATCTTGCTGAAAAGTATACTTCCTGATTGACTGTAAACTTTTTCTGTGTGGAATATTTGGAGAACAAGTGTGTGTTTACTTAAAAGTTGTCAAAATGTATACATATTAGAACAACCAATAGACATAGTCTTTTGGCACAAATCAGTATACACAAACTCCTTAGATAAATGGACAAATCGCTTGTTTCGTTAATTTCAATGCAAGCAGACTGGAGACATAAGCTTCAAGCAAATGAACGAATAAAACTATGAAAAACGATTTCTGACACATGGACCGTGGAATTATGATGCCAAGACAAATTTCTGCCATTGAATTCTAGGTGAATTCAGTTGGAAAAACTAAACATTTTTTAAACTTTGATTTTAAATGAAATTCCTTGGTAGAAGTTTGCTTACCAGGTTGCTTTCTATGTAACTTATAAGAGATATACATGGCAGGGTGTGATAAAATTATGCTGCTGAACGTTATCTGACCGCTTTGCACAGTTCTCACTCAGAGTTCCGAGTACATTTGCCGACAGAACAACTGTGGATGGATACAATACCCACACATACTTTTCTGGTGATGACGGTCAGTTTTACAAGCCAGCACTTATTGTCTCGGTGAAGACCAACACTTGCGCTCCTGATGTTACTGGCGGAATTCCAGGCTACTTGTTGGTTATCGTGAGGCGGTTTTACTTCTCAGTAACAACCACCGGCAAGCCTTCTTGGTCCGTCTTTTGGAAAATCAGCAAGTGAAGATCATACAATCAATACAATTAGCAACAAGATATGAAGGTTCTGAGACACGTTAATACATAGAAAACAGGAAAGCCCCAGGATCCATTGTTTTGGCACAATGATATTTGTGAATCTGGTGAAGTGAAGTGGACAAACATATTCTGTTTCCTTCATATCTGTTGGACTGAAAGGGTTCTAAACGAAAAAACACTTCCATACAAGGGGAACACTCTACTGTCTAGAAGGTGACCCGTGAAGTGAGGAACCTTGTTTTAACGGAAGAATGAGGCGTGAGCAAAAAATGTGAAATTCTCACGATCATGATTCGGATCAACATGTCAACCAAAGTCTCTACGGACGATCAAAATGGTCCAGCCAGTTCTACTCGGTTTAGCCAGACCCAAATAATATCGATCATTCTACAACATGTAATTATTAGAACAGCTGCAGTTGTTCTAGTTCGAAAGCGTAAACGATTTCGCACTGGAGTAGTGGACGTGCACAGATGCACGATCCAGTCACGCTGGGTCAACTCAGGTGACAATGAAAAGTGGCTTTCACGCTTCCTTCCGTTCAGTCGATCGCACATTTGCAGGTGTCCCGCTAATTATTTGCCGTAGAAAGTTCGATAGTGTTCAAGCCTGACTGTAGTAAGTCAAACTGGACGAACCGCTGTGACTGTCTGTATATTATGGTTGCAATGTACTGATTCATAGGTTTATTTCGAGCTTCACACGGTTTTCGAGTTCGTGCCGCTTTTGATAATAAGCTACGATAAATGAATCCACGGTATGACAGCAAGCTCGTTCAATTCCAAATAGTAATATTGTGAGAGATATTTTCAGTATGCTGAATTTCAGGCTTACACTCTGTCCCATCTTACTATCAGCACTGTTCTTGTACGGTAAACTAATAGTCTACTTTTCATTCATTCACGACTTTTTAACAGATGTTTTACATCCTGTACCAGTCAATTTTACAGGTGAGTTCACTTTTGCATTCAAAACGCAGTTAACATATTCACTAGTGGGATACCAATTTCAACGTCATAATTTTTACACCCTGTCACGCATGACCTTCCGCTGCAAGTTTACAATAGTGTGATGAAGTTAACCGTGTTTATACCGTTTACCTGAAAGTTGATACATCGGCTTTGCAGAACCAAACAGCATATGGCCTAAATAAACACCAGAACCGGTTACTGGAATATATGCGCATGTGTGTGGAGCATGGAAGAACACACACCCAAGCTACATTCGTATGGTTTTTTCACGGCAACTTTCGCGCACTACTAAAGTATCGGAATAATCACAAACGGACGCCATGCCCTTACTCATTAGTATAACGTGTGATTATCCCAGTTAGTAAATCGCATAAATGAGATCTCTGCAAGGTACGATAATGACACAATTTCAAGTTGAACATCACCCACAACTGATCGCAGCTTTCTCATTCCCATAGACTTTCCAGTCGGCCCTTTTTGAGCAGCAGAAGCACTAAACTCGACTTTCGCTTTCATTAGATGACATCAGTAGTGCATATCCATGCAACTGCCGGGACTAGAACTCCGGCCACGCTGTTAATTAGACAACCGTGTTCCGGTTGCGAAAGCTGCAAATATTTGTGGGTGGGGTTCAACTTGAAATTAACCAAATCCCCGGTACTCATCAGTAATTTAAAATAGCGCCTAGCAGGTTAAATGATATCAGAGACTTCGACCTGTCTAGGAAGTCCAAATCGCGGGGTTATCGATTGGGGTTAACAGAGAATAACTGTGTCTCTTCTCAAGATGATCGGGCAACCTGGCCATTATTCCCAAGCAAAAGTGGTTGAGCGTTTACATATGATAATTCCGTCGTGCCTAATGTGAGGTCAGTGGCGCAGTGGTTAACAAGGTTGGCTCATGAACAGCGTGACCGTGGTTTAAGTCCCGGCAATGGCGAGGATATGCATTACTGACGAGCTTTATTGTGAGCGAAACTCGAACCTAGTGCATTTTTTCGGAAGGGGCCGACTGGATAGTTTATGGGAATGCGAAAGCTGCGATCAACTGTGAGTGATGTTCGACTTAAGGTTAACCAAACCCCCGACTACTCATCAGTAATGAAACCAATCTCAAAAACGTTAGTGCTTTTATGATTTAGTTAGAAAGTGCTATTTTCAGACTGGACCATTCTTGTGTTTTGGAAAAGTTGTGTACGTAATTTCTGGTTGAGGCCTGGAAGAGCAGAGACTGCGCGATAGTGAAGATCGTTTCGTCTGAGTCCGTCTGGCAACCACTTTCTTTACGAATTCAGTTAACAATTCCCGTTTCTGTTCTGGGAGATTTTCCACTGGTGAATGTCGCCGCGCTATATTTCGCTCAAATTCGACAATTCCTCCGCGATGAGTGTCAAACTGATTTAGACTGTAGCGTTTCAAGGCTATGCTCATTGTTTCAACACCGTTCCTTCGTAGGGCCTGCCAAATGGCTTCAGGTATTCGTTGCGATCAATGGAGTCAGTGATGAATTCGATCGATACCTTCGCTTCCGCCAAACGAGTAACTTTCAGGTACTCGTTGAGCGCCTTAACCGATCTGGGCTCCTTGGTTAGTCGCAACGTTTCAAATATGCTCACTACGGTAATTAAAAATAAAGACATAGGCGAACTTATGATTCCGATAAATCATATTCAGGCAAGTACAACTATATATAAGGAGTTAACAAAGTCAGCTCGAGATATCGATCAGACTTATGGCAGAGAAACTGTGTCACTGGTCCGGCATTTGGCGGTCACGTGGCTGGTCGATTACGTCGGTTTGACCGCGCGAGTTGGCCATCGATCCGGTGGATTTGTGGCCATGGCAGGTGAAGCGCCTGAACAAGCCATTTTTGATGACATAATACTGAGTAGATTTGAGGGGTAATTTGAGGTTAATTTCGGTCAAACGCAAGATGTAACCCCGCGTTTGTTAGATGCCTTTGAGTAATTTACAACTACACTTGTTAACTGCTGTCAGCTATACTGTAAGTGCACATTGAGACAGAGAGAGCTTTCAAGTAAGGAGCACATGGATTCATTGAGGATGCTTCAACAGAATCCAGATATTCTCCTCAGCAGACCCGACAAAAGAGGTGGGATTGTCATCCTGCGTGAAATCGATTACATCGAGAAAGTGAATGATATTCTTGTAGACCAGACCAAAGAGATAAAACCGAGTATGCCAAACATCAGATCATCAAGTGTCTTAAGTCATTACAGGACGAAAAGCTGGTAACCCCCGCGACTTATGAGCAACTGTAACCACATGGTTCTACTATGCCTCGTCTCTATGGCCTACCAAAAATCTACAAACGTGGTGTACCGGTTCGCCAATACTCGATATGATGAATTCGCCTTACCACTCTACTGCGAAGTGACTACTGAAACTGCGTGAACTCGTCTGAAAAGCGATTGCCCCGCTCAGTCTAAATGATACGTTTGAATTTATCGAATGCATACAGAAAGTTGACAGGAATTGGCAGAAATCATGTTCATTGGAATTAGTGTCCTTATTCACAAACGTACTGTTGCTAGATACTGTTAATTTTATCTGTGACTATGTGTCTTAGACCGGAATCGATATTGGTTCATCATCACTGAAATTGAAAGATCTTCTGCTCTGTTGCACATTCGATGTAAAACTGCTGTTCAACGGTGTGTTGTATCGGCATACAGATAGCATACCAATGGGATCCCCGCTCGGACTTCCCCTGGCCGAAGGCTTGAACGTACCGCTCTTCAATCCATCATCAGCCAGTTCACTTCAGAACGATGTATTGTTGTCAGTTCGGATATTAATATGTAGACACTACTCGACACATTCACTCTCGCTCACTAGTTAGTTAAGTTTACATTCGAGGAGGAGACTGGAAACGATAAATCTTTCCTAGATGTTTGTTTACATCGACGAATAGATGAAACTAGACAACGCAGGCTTCATCGTAAAAATAAGTGGACAAGTCAGTACGTAAACTTTCACGGTTTTGTACCCCTGAAACAGAGCACAAATCTAGTGCGCTGCCTAACTGATGCTGTATACAAAATCTGTTCAGCGGACACGTTAAAAAATGAACTAGAATTCATAAGCAACGTTATTCATGATAACGGCTACCCAGAACGATTTATCATCGGAAATATGATCAGAATATCACCTAAATATAAAGTGCCTGACATAAGAAAAAAGTCTATGTTTATTCGAGTGTCGCTCAAGTGGCTGAGAAATAGGCACAACCAGACAATCAGCAGGACCTACGCTGCAGCTGAACTCCGTATTCAATTTTCCACATTCAATTGTTCCTGTGGAGCAGGTTATATTGGTCGAAAGTCAAGACAACTTTCAAAACGAACCCCAGAACACCATCCACAGTCGCTGGGGCACAGGTAATCATGGTCGGTCAACAGTGTTATCCTCGATCATCTGATCAAAAGCGGACACTACGTAAAAACTGATCAAGCATTCACAGTGGTATATTTCATACCAGGCAACCCACCAAAAGCTGTTCTTGTGTGTGTCTCGGGCTAAATATTGCTTGGCTAACTGACTAATAGATCTTGATTCTAATTTTACTGATGACATTCGTGTACATGTTCTATGCCACTTGATTGCAACACGAATAGGACCGCTGCTTACTAGCCGCGGTTGGGATAAAAGAAACTCCGTAGTGTATCCTTTTAAAATTTCTTCCAGTCATTAAGACTTAAAACACTGAAGTCACAACTATTGTCTATCCATCGGTTCAAACAAGGCAAGTGCTTAAATTTTTGTCAAAAATGTTCTTTGTATTGTAAAATTCGAATCTCTGAAGAAACCTTACATTATTTGCTACTGAATTTTCCGGAATTGCCTTCAGTGCTTGTTTCTGTTGTTTTGCGGTACAGGATCTGGATGTAGTTTTGGTTGAGGTCAAGTATTAGGAGAAAGGGAATGAGAGATTTCTAGTGTTGTTTAATCCGGCGATCTTTAAAGACATTCACTCGGTCGTTCATGGTCAGACCATCGTCCGTGCAAAGTGGCATTTTTTAAAGATCAAACACACTGCGTAACGAGGCAGTGCACCATAGAAGCATTTAACCAGCAGAGATGACTGCTGAACAGTCGGTTTTCTCGAGGGATCCCACTCCATGTATCTGATCCGCAATGTCACACTAAAACCGTCGAGGAAGTCCAGTCCGTGTCTATAGACTGTCTTCAATCAACCTAAGATCATGTGTGAAGCATAGGTTTAAAAAAATGAACGCTGCCATCTTGAAACATATGTATAACGCAGCAGAACTCGTTCTACTCTCACAGACTAGGCTGCCACTGCTGATGGTCACATACAGTAGTCTCGGATATTCTACAGATCATTCTATCCGCTACTTTTCCGGCGGTTTCATAAACACAGAAATGATGATTGAAACCAAGAATGTGGATAATATTCCAGAGCGGCTGAAGGATGCATTAGCCTGTCTGTTGTTTCGCAACACTCAATGAGAACGAAATAACGCTTCATTCACTATGGTACACGTATCGAACATAGGTCAGTAAAACCGCATTCGATTCTCCGGTAAATCATCGGCTACAGTCCTGATGAACAACCACAAGTCACAAGCTACTAAGTATGCAAAGACCGAGCTTATATGCTTGAAAACAACTGACTGTTAGGCTTTGATTGCTATAGGCTTAACTGTGAATACTACTGAGGATCGAGCCTAATTCGTACTTTCACTCGGCTGATTTACATTCAGCTGTTTTTATTGTCATTCCGGTTCCATCTTCAAGGTTAGCGAGAGTGTCTGAAATCAACTTGAAACGTCGTTTTTTTGCTAGTGAGTAGTAGGGAAATTTAGTTTATTTAAATTGAACACCACTGAAAACTGATGAGTGCTGTCGCATTCTCATAAACTTATCAACCAGAACATAACTCATCAGCGAATGTGGCTGAGTATTTGTACATGATAATTTAGCCGTATCTACCATAAGACAAATGGTAAAGAGAATAACATGTTTCCTTCATGAAAGCGTGACTAAGGTCTTAGTCTTCGCTCTGGCGAGGACGAATTCTAACAAGGCGGAAACTCGAGTATAATGTTTCTTCTGGAAACAGATTGACAAGTAAATCCATGACAATTTGATGGATGCAACGAACTGTGGATGAGGTTCAACTCCTATAAACGTTTTATGTGTCTTCTGACTCTTCTCAACTTGATTGGGTCAAAAACTCGGAACTAAGTGTAGTTACCAGTTCACATTGATGTTCAATTGACTGACAACAAGGAATAAGCCATGCTGTTGGGGCCAATGTTTTTTCTAATATGGTGTTCCGTATATGATTCTATTACACATAAGTAGTGTGGCAGATTTACGATTTTAGATGGGACCCGATTATGAAACGTCAGGGCCTCGGCTGGATTCGAACCAGCGACAGAAACACCATGCCTCTACGCAGCAAACGCCCTACCAGCTGAGCTACGAAGCCACATCAGGAGCCCGGAAATTTCACATTTGGATTCGGTTACCCACCCGTCCCACTGTCTCATATAGAATCCACCAAATGATCCAGAGGATCGACTGCCCCGGTGGGATTTCTCGAACAGTTCACGCTGAAATCCACCAACGCCACTGCTGAGCATAAAAATTGTGCTACTAATAAGTAATGTGGTAGATTTATGACTTTGGATGAGACCCAATTGTGAAAAGACGGGTGAGTAACCGAATCTAAATGTAAAATTTCAGAGCTCCTGGCGTGCATTCGTAGCTCAGCTGGCAGAGCGCTTGCCGCGTTGAGGCATGTTGTTTCTGTAGCTAGTTCAAATTCAACCGAAGCCCTGAATTTTCACAACTGGGTCTCATTTATGATTTTATTGTAAACTAAGAAACTGTTGCCTCAAATGTGTGTCCGGTGATGATGCATACATTAGAAAAACCCACTTGAATGTAGGAGAAATGACTGTGTTTCTTAGATCAAACTGTGCTGCTCCTGGGATGATACCTCACCTTCCCATGTTAATAGAAGTTGACGGCTAACCAGAAAGATTCAAGGTATTCCAACAAAAATGTACTATGTTGAGGCACCAGTTGTAAACTTTCACAAAGCAGAGACTGAAAGTATTAATTTCATAAGAGGTATCCCTCGATCACATTTCGTTGTATCAACTCAGGCAGATACTGCTGTCGGCAGGTTGAAATACGTGCAGAGAAAATTCCAAGAGCACAATGTGTAAATATATCGAGCTGCATACTCCCACAGACTGGTCATTGAAATCAATGTGTCACATTGAGGATACGTTCGAACACGCACTGCTGATGTTAGTCAGTTGAAAGTTGGGTCACGCTTATGTGCGCTCGTAATATGCCTAGTAGATTGTGGTAAGCCTTCATCCACTGTTCACTTTCTACTAACTTTTCCCCCATAAGTAACCATCCTGTTACTAACCCTACAAACTAGAAGACATTTATTTTGTCCTCAAAGCCGCATAACGCATATTCATATGCACATAGATCATCAGTCTACTACAACCTATAAATATCCCACGAATCTTGTACAGCTCACACGGTTACATAACTAGTTAAAGATAAGGACACAACATCACGT
>LUCH01002783.1:10435-27816 GCA_013368495.1 Paragonimus heterotremus | reverse complement strand
AATATCACTCTTAAAACGATACAGTACACTCAGCCTTTCACAGAAGGATCGAGATCACGCTGACATCACAGATGGCGTAAGTTGTCAAATGCCATCCAAGCCTTAACAACACGAGTTGTGATCCCACCGGATATTCCACCAACGCTCACACAGCTTCCAAGGTACATGAACTATTCAACTAAGCCTTACAACATATTATCAACAGTGAAAACATACGCGAAATCTTGCAAGCATTTAAACAATGACTTGCACTTAGCAGGCGCAAAGGACATACCAAACTAACGAACTGAAACCTCTAGTCTGCGTAACATGTTCTGGGCTCCCTGTCACCCTCCAACATCAGGGTGATGTTGTCTGCATACTTTCTGTCCCGAAGTCGAGTATCTGGATATAGTCCCACACTATTGTATTCAAAGTTTGCCAGAGCACACCTCAAGGTCCCGTCCACTGCAGAACTGAATAGTGAGGGCTGAACAATCTTGTGACACTCCATTTGGTATACTATAGATCGGCAGTGAGATGTCGTAAGCTCTAACCTCGATGGAGACCCAGAATGTTGTTCTATCAACTTAATCAAAGGTCCATTCGTGTCCAAAAGGACAACAATTGCTGGCCTTCTATATTAATGGCAGTTCGAGAATCTGACGGAGGGTGAATATATGATCGGTTTAGGCACAGCCAATGCGACATCCAGTTTGCTCTTCACGGATATATTGTTCACACATTTTTCTTGGTCTACGCAGGACGGTGGCCGCAAGCAACTTCGACACAAAATGGACTAGTCCTTCAGTGGACATTTTTGTAAATGGGCACGATGGTAGTCAAACCTCAGGCACTTGGAACAATGTTAATGGCCCGCAGTTTCTGATGCAGAGCTGTCATCTCATTAACTAAGGCTAGACCTCCATCTACAGAAAAGGCAGGACTTAATTAGTCTAGCCAAATGTCTTGTGATGTTTCAGAAACTTGATTTCGGGCGAAACTTCCGGTCCCGATGATGGATAAACGTCAACAAAACGATGATCACAGACAGAGCCCGAATGCGCCGAAAATGACGTGGGTGATGAGTTAAACTGCTGTTGGAAATGCTCAGCTCAGCGTCGTAAGATTTGTTGGAGATTATGAATTAAGCTTAACACTGGCTTTACATCATTCACCCCTGGATTCCTACCACCCGATGAGACATAAAAACTCTCGAGGGTTCCCGGTAGCTGTGGCTCGTCCCATCTCGATAGCGCGTTGTGTACACCACACCTCGCGATGTCCTTGTAACTGCTTCCGAAGTTCCAGGTGAGTAATCTTGCGAGCTCAATCGTACTCATTGTTGGATGAAATATTCCAGCGAGCGTTAATAATTTGTAATGACCGCACAGAGACTCAGCGGTTGGTAGCTGAACGAGCAGTAGTACTACACAAGGCAGTACCTCGCTGATGTATAGCACGCTGTAAACATGATCAATGCGTTTCAACGCCTAGTGAGTGGGGTCCTGTACTAAACACAGGCGCATTCTGGTACGTGTAGAGCGGTTATATTCCTGCTAGTTAAGATAGGTCAGTTTGTGTTGACGACGATGTGCTCTCTCACCAAAGCACGAAACCAACTTGGCACACACTAGTACATGATCGAAATCTACATAATTGCTCTAGATTGACTGTCAGACTTGGAAACAGCCGTCATTGAAAACTGGAGGTTTTTTGATCACATTGTGTCCACGAGTGATTCAGCGATAGAGGACGTCTGGAACATGGAAAATCAGTACTGGCTAAAAACAGGCCTTTATCAGCACAGATTTTCAATAGACGTTCATCGTCGTTTGCTCGATGAGTACCGTAAAATTGTGGGCCATTAAAGTTGCGATCGTCAGCGTTTAGCCTGGCTACCTGGGCGTTCAAGTCTGCAGCCAGTACTACAATGTCCATCCAGTGTGCAAGAGGTTACGGAACTGGTGATAAGAATCATCTCTGACTATGTTTGGACTACAGTTTATGTGGGGTATATACCGAAACAGCAAACAGGGAGTGTTTGTGATGGGCGTCTCTCAGTGCACTAACCTTACCTTCGAGTCTGGGAGAAAAAGACGGCAGCTGATGGGTATCAAGTCAAGCAGTGCCCTCCCTATGTATGCGTTTAGGGTACTGGGTAGCATGCACCATTGTTTGTATGCAGTATAGTGCGTACAATCGGAGATTAAATGGCAGGTCTTAACGTCAAGGAGACCAGAAGCGACTACTAAAACAGTGTGTATGGAGTATGTAAGATGCGTTACCAAAGCGAAGGATGATGCACTGTTGCCCAATGGGTCTGGGTACACGTCAGCCACGCAAATGAGTGTACGCGTCCGTTGCTCTGTACTTTTACATAACGTGTACGGGATTTCATGCAATAAACTGCTTCGCGGGCCAAGCGTCTTTAACGTTCACAACAAGGGAAATCCTAACACCGGATTGACCAGCAGCTTGAACCACAGGGTATCCCGACGAGCGCACGTCGTACGCACATGGTGAAGCGGCTGAGGGAGATTGAAGTTGCAGCACTGAGCTTAAAACATGAATCCGTGTTTCAACTATCGTTGGCCAAGGTCTACAAAGTACGTGCTGATCTATTTGCATAACTGTTCGAGCGTTGAAGGTAGCAAGCTTAAATGCTATTCGGGGAGCAAGGAAGGGTCTGTCAGGCAATGATATCACCTTGGTGTTCGACACACCATTATTCTGCTTATTACTTCCGTCACAAGCAGCAAATGAGGTAGGTTTCAAGCGAGTGACTGAAAACGTGATTTGAGGGTCAACAAGATAGTTATTTAACAAAGGAATCAGAAATTTTAGAAAAAAATAGTATAACGACATGACAACAAAGTCAGTCGCCAGCCAACAGCCTGATCAGAGTAACGACAGCAAGATAAGACAAGACTCATAATTGACACATAAGTTCATAGTCGGAAATAAACAGGTGCTCATATTTTCCGCGTCAAATGAATGTCATGTTGCAAACATTGCGTAGAGTAAAAGGTTATCTACGACGCAACAGATTCCATAAAGTTCTTGATGGCATGAATGAAGCGTTTTTGGAAGAGTTCACATAAGACTCTTAGTCAAAATGTTAAACAAAGACACCAGGAACGATCGAATGGAACATGAAATGCTACCAAATAGCACAATTCTTACATCTACCCGCAAAAGTGCTGACAGCCAGTACATTTTCGCAAATGCACGGGCTTCGTTCAACTCAAATAGTGTCAACCACCGAGAGCTTATACTGAATACGTCTTAGTGTGGCATCCATCAGTTTATGACTGACGCACACGCAAATGGCACCAGACATTTCTTTCCAACGTTAGGGCGACTTTACCCGCCAAAAGTGCTGGCCGTATACAGGAATGAAGACGTCTGGTTTCGGCAACAGGTATATGCATTGTTTAGATTACTCACGTATGGTCTTGGACAGATAATGCAACTAGTGTAGCACCCAGTGCCTCTTAAGAGATTGACAGTTTTCTGTATCTGAACCAAAGTGAGAACCCAAACTGTGAAACGCTGTTTGAAAATATCAAATTCTTTCGGCAAGTGAGCAAAATTATTATTTAAAAACAGCATACTAAATACCATGAATGGACATTGGGTTGTTATGGAACACGAAGAAAGATAGACATGTGTATTCGGATTCAGTACTGCCGATTGGACCCATCCACCGACACACGTTTGAGCAATTCTCAACAGGCACAGCTTAACGTCTGGTGAGTTTACGGCTATTCTTAGAACGCCTTTGGATGGAACAACATTAAGTGACCATCCAGTGTCGAGAAAACACACGCAGCAACAAGCGTTGACTACCAATTCTACACAAACCATTTTTAGATGTTATTGGCCATGAAACTCATTAACGATCGGTTCTGCCACAATCACTCTTGGCCTTAGCGATAGTGGAAGACTGGAATTCTTCAGCATACCGTTGACATACCGCGTACACCCTTCTACGGGTTGAGTGCTTTCTCCCGATTCAAACGATCTGCACCCAAGAGAGTTATGAGTTGGGTGCTTTTTCAGGTCAAAGTATTCAGCACATTTACCATCACCAGCTCTTTTACTTGATCTACGGTCTCCTCAGATTCCCAAATGTCGTTTCACTGTTCTACTAACAGTTTACAAATCTGGGGGAATTGTTTCAAACAGCTCCAAGGGCCATTCCAAATCTAACCGGGCCATCACCTATGCACTCACGGAAGTTGGATGACCTGAAAAAAATGGATTTGAGACTCTCAAATATTTCAAAATGACATGCCATGCTAAAATAATTATTGAAAGACCAGACGAGAAATGTAATTTGACTTTCATCCATTATGAAACGCAAACGTTTGAAGCTGACAGCAAAAATCAAGAATACATGAGGGAAAAAGGTAACAACGATTACAAAACCACAACCTGATCACGTCATTAAACTAAGATAGCTGGAAGGAGTAGAGAATGAGGTTAAATGACCAGAATCAAACGGATTTTCAAATTATTATAGGTCAGTGTATTGTAACCGTGCTTGCCGATTGAATGTTGCGGAACAATGTGAGTGGAAAGACATTTCTTAAGATAGCAACATCCCATGTGTGGTCGACATAACCGTCGGGCTACCGGTCAATTGAAAAGGATGTTACTGGCATTGGCCGATCGACAAACGTCGATGTCTTACACTGGAACAAGGGTGGACACATGTATGGGCATACAAGTTAACAACAAAGATGAATATATCAGCCCCTTGTACGAAATACAAATGAACGAAACAAAGCAACAACAACAAAAAACAAGCCGGAAACAGAAAAGACGTGTACAAATGCACGGTTCACAATTTATACAATGTTAGAAAGCATAGGACAAACTACACGAGTTTGTAAAATAAAGCCGGATCGCACGGAGTCGCCAGTATCAACCGAATGAAATGGTTTAACATGATCAACGACTACCACACATCGGATAGCTTGCGTCTAACGGCGTCAGACGTTCGAGTAAAATTTTTAAGGCGATTCGGTGCTGCTGCAACTGCATCAATTCCAAGGCCAACTTCTCATTGGCTTGCATCTGTTCATCGCATTCGCGACGAAGACGAGTTACAATCGAGCCAGGATCGTTTACGTCTCCATTATCTGTGGATGTGACCGTTGAATCTAAGGGCCTGATCATGGTAGAATGAGTGAAACAAAACGAGAACCTAATAAATGCAAATACATGTGGAAGCATTCAGTCAAGAGTAATATACACACAGAAAATGAACTGGATGTCCACAGCATTCTAAACAAAAGGACGAAGTGAACAGTGAAATCAACTTTAGGTTCGTGCATAATAATAATAATAATAATAATAATAATAATAATAATAATAATAATAACAATACGTTGAAACTGCTATTTCCGATCGATCGATCACTTACTCTTTTCTAGCAGTGGCGAATCCGTCCAATTTGTCAGAAAACGGCACCGTAGTAAACTGATGGTTGAAAAACGAAGTAAACATTGGTCATCCATACAACAGAAAATGTAACGAATGTCCTGCATGAAATATGTTGAGCAATGAGCTGCAAACGGCTGTTCTAGAACCTCTGCCTGTTTGACACTCCGGTATACATTTATATATTTGTTCAATTAAAACTGCAGACCGTTACAATAGTCACTTTTCATTTCAAAAAAAAGCTTGGGGACCAGTAAGAACGCTTCAAGCAAGCAGTCGTCACATACAGATTTCGAGCTGGCTTGATTGGCACTGTTCCCTATTCAACAGATCGATCGGTAACAGCGCACGTCTGAGATGTTCAAACATGCGTTCACGTTGCGAGCCAAGTCCAAATTCTTTAAAAAAAAACACGAGCAACAGTCCGAATACAGTGTACAATAAAGTGGCAAATCAGCTACGGACACGACTGTTCACAAAGATAAGCATGCAATCACACCAATAGGTTACGTGATTACTGGTTACACGATAATACGTTTACTACTATTTGACGTACTCTGCGGACCACGAACGAGGAAATGAAATTACAACCCACAGCCACACCGTCGAAAATAGGTTAGCTGCAATTAAGGTATGTCACAAGCCACTGAACACTAGGCCAAGAGAGAAACTGGACATCAAAAATGTCGAGCAGCTCAAACACCAACTAGAAAACTAAAAAAGGACATGATAACGAATAATGAAACTAGGAGGAACTGGCAGCCACAGTTTGAAGCGATTTGAGATACGCAGACCAAATGATGTGTAAATTTCCAAGAAAACACGATGGGTAAAAATGACACTAAATGAAGCAAACTCACCGAGAAGATATCGTCCTTTGCCTTATGTGCCCCGTCAGCTGCCATGCGGTCTTTCCGTACAGGTGTTAACTGGGTATCAGCGAGTAAGCGTGGACCGTTGCCATTACAAGTAGTCAGATAGGCCCGAGGAGGGGGCGGAGGGGGTGGAGGTGACACAGCGTTTACCGGTGTACCCAACAATCCAACCTGACAGCTTCCGCT
The DNA here is from genome assembly GCA_013368495.1 of Paragonimus heterotremus. Taxonomy (NCBI): domain Eukaryota; kingdom Metazoa; phylum Platyhelminthes; class Trematoda; order Plagiorchiida; family Troglotrematidae; genus Paragonimus; species Paragonimus heterotremus. The sequence goes on along the minus strand of LUCH01002783.1, from coordinate 21,325 downwards.
CAATGGCAATGTTCGAGAACGTAATGGAATTGGATGCTGTAACTGAACAAACCAGCACAAGAACAGAGAGGTTATGTCATAAAAAGGAATTATATACTGAAGTTTATTTATGAAAGGTGAATAAATACGTTTGAAAAGGGTAGATAAAAGCGTGTCGAGTTTGTGCTGACTTTGAGTGGTAGCGTCTGTATACGGTTGGGTGGAAGCGTCGAACTAGAGGAATTTTTGTTAACCTGATGAAAACGTTGGAATCAAAGATGCACCATGATCAAACATAACGGCTACACGTGAAAGCACTTTTAATATACATCTATGAAATGTGACTTCCAAAGGTAGACGTTATCAAACATCTTCAGAAAAATGAATATCGGCGTTTGCCCTTAAGTACACACATTAAATGGTATCGGTAAACAATTATCGAAGGGGTCAAGAAGCAGGAAAGCAATGAACAAGTTCACCTGATTGAACCATGAAAATGGGTAGGCTGTGAATCATGAATAGCAGCTCAATACATACCCAACCAACAGCCCTTACCGAGTCTCAGTGATTCAACGTGATCAAGCTGATGAATCACTTATAAGCTAAGTAATGTAGGTCATCACCGCCGAAAATTTTTAAAAAAAAAACGACAAATGTGGTACACGGATAGAGACGTTATAAAAAGTGGTTGTAATGGGAATCCGTGATCAGAACGATATGTTAAAATCTTAATATTCACCGATTTTGGTCATTTCATAACTCTTTACAACAGTTTAATTCCACTCACCGAGATCTCACTGTCACTCGTGAACAAGAGTTTGATAACTCACTATCGTTCCCTAAGCATCCTTATTTCTAGATGCTTAGACGGTTTACTGGAAAGCTATATGGAATGAGCAGTACCTACAATTCTCGCACACAAAAGCGCACAAAGCTCACACACGTAGTTTGATGTGAACGCTTTCTCATCAGACAAGGAAACTGTGCATGGTCGATCGCCTAAAGTCTGAACATGAGCGCTTGTGGAATATTCTGCTTTCGAATGGGTATCCGGTCAAATTTGTTGAACTTCACTGCAATGGCCGAATGGCTACTTCCCAACTACCGTCATCCACGAAGAAGCAGGTTTTCACCAACCCCGCTTACACAAGAGGTCACAATATTAGCGACTTAAGTCGAAAATTGAAATCTGTTATTGATTGCACTTATCCTGCAGCAGAATTGTGTTTGTTACTTTTCACTCACAGGATTAGTTTCCACTGCCCTGATCGTCCTTTCTCAGAAAACTCTGTCATCTCCCAGTTCACCTGCGGTTGCGGTGAATCACACATTACTGATGAGTAGTCGGGGATTTGGTTAACTTCAAGTTGAACATCACGTAAAATTGATCGCAGCTGTCGCATTCCCATAGACTTTTCAGTTGCCCCCTTTCGAAAAGAAGCACTAGAATCATACGTTAGCAGAACGGACAACAGTGTACGACAGAGAAAGGCAAAGCACATCCCCAAGTGGCCAGTGTAAACAATGGCTCAACGACGGTCAGCATACCAACACGCGAATAGCAATCCGGTGTCTTGGATCGTGAAACACGTAATCGCAACAGGTCATGGGGTTGACTTCGTCATTTAGTTTGTGCTTCTAGTACGCAATCGCAACTCGAAGATACTGGCGTTTCCGAGTTGTGGTTACTCAAACGTCACGCACCGGCCCAATATTGATGAAGGGTGCTGACGCAATCAATTTCGTTGCCGTGGCAGTGAAACCGTTTGCCCAACCCTGATTGCATCCATGTGACATTCGTTAACTTCATTGTTTTGTCGCCATGCCCTAAACCTATATAACTGAAAGCTTTATGTAGTCGACTGATGAGAATAAACAGAATGCTTGCATCTCGTAACGTATGCCTTGTTGCTGTCTTGATCAGTTGGATAAAAGGAACTCAACTTCTCAAGGATGCAGTACCGGTTATTTTGAACACTGTGACGGTACGTGTCACTACCTGGCGGTCACCCTTAAGGCTTATCAATCCAACAAAGTTTCCGGTAAACTCTGTACTATCAGAACATACTCGTTCTACGTTCGACCGATGTTTTCTTCGTTCATGCCATGCATCATGACATCCAGCGTGACGACGCACATTAATTCGGTTACTGTAATAAAGTCAGGATCGACTGTTTCACAGGATATTATAGCCACCGGCGTGCACAAAAGCTGAAAATCTACGTACGCAATCACCGCTACCTTTGTTTAGGGAGACCGTAAAACGATTGGATTAAAAGTGTGCAGGCGGTACACATCAGAGTGGCCATTACTCACTTAAGGTACTTAGGTCGAAAATCTTATTAAAATTAGTTACCTCAGAGTTGTCTGGCTAAGAACGAAGACCTGAAATCGTACGAAAGTTTCGACAGCCGTGAAAAGGGACGATGTGCACGGTCCCCCCAAGTCGCCCTAAGATTATTATTTCTACTATTACTAGTAGCATAAAATTAGGCCGAAATGTTTTGCCATTACGGCGTCGATACGCAATCATTCAGGCCAACTACAATCTAGGTATATGTGCACATCGGAATGTGCGTGCAGCCAATTGCACCGTACATTTGTTAACGGCTGTTCGACACTGTTGAAAAATGCCCTCATCGTAAACAGTAAATTATGTTGGTAGAACACATGTACGCTAGATATAATGGAATTTTTCCAGTAAAAACAGTGTAAAAAAAAAATAGTAAAACAGTAAAATACTGTTCACTGTATCTTTCTCTTTTAAGTTGGTTTTCTGACCATCCCCATTCGAAAAGAGTCATTAGACTCGAAATTCGGTCACATTGGGATTTATCAGTAATCCTTGAAACAGTCAGGATAAGAAATCCGGTGACGCTTTCGTCACTGACTTCACATAGAGCAGGACTGACTTAGCACATCCAAACGTTAACTTTCATTGGCCTGTGAGCAATGCTCAACTACGATCCGTTGTTAGTTCCACTTAGTTCAACTGAATCCCTTACTATTTATCAACAAACACAGGTAATGTTGACTGAATAAACGAATGAACAATGGCACAGTTGGATAGGTATCAATCCCATCATTACACTGTCTCCCGAAAACTTCCATCATATTAGGCAGCAGTAAAATCTCGAAATGCAAGCCAAATTCTGAACTGCATTAAATAAATTATCAATCTGCGTATTTTCTGCCAACTTGAAGAACTTTTTCCCGAAACGAGTGATATCGCCTCCGAGGGGGGAAATTTGGACACAGGGGAAGGATAATTGGAAAGCAGATGGGAGGGTGACCGATGGAGAGCAGAGCTGTGCTAAGCGATTTTTAGCCTGATACTGATAAGCTGAACTGACTACACTAAACTCACCGCCACCCGAACAAACATATGGCTTCACACTGGAGTATGTTAAACAATGTGTCTTGTTTTCATTGGTCTGAGTGCACTGTACACCTAATGTACGTTAAGTGGGAGTGACGAGGACGTTGCGTACAGAAAACTAAGGGGCGGTGACGTCATACTTGATAAATTAAGCATAAGACGGGTTTGAAAAGTTGGAAATACTGGTTTGAAATAGACTTATCGCTATCAGCATTGCTTGACACTGTGCAAGAAATTCAACAAACAATACACAATTAAACAATATTATAAACGTTATGGCTACCTGCAAGAGAGCATCGTAGCTAACTCCTTGACTAAAGTGATCAAACAGAGACTGCTAATTAACCGCTCACGTCTAGTAACCCTCTGTAATTTGGAAAACACAATCATAAATTATGCATAGGTGGTGTGTATCGAAGCCAAGAGGATGCAAACGACGTATAAAACTTGAGCATAATCTAAGGGAGTTAACTGAACAAGAAACTAGATAGGCATCATGAGCATTACCAAGTAGGTGTAACCTCACCTGTGCAGTGGAGCTCGGCCGAGCCTCGAAATGCATAATACCTTCGGCAAGGGAGGAAATATCGCTCTGACTCGAAAGTGACCAACGTCGTATGCGACCAGAGGTCGGCGTAAGTCTGGATGGACTAAGCGAGGGGATACAGGAGTTGCCAGAAGCAAGTGATGGCGGGGAGAAAGGGCGCCGGTTATTGGTCAGCCCTTGTGAAACCACGGTTGCTTGATCATCAAGTCGTCCACCGGTCCGTTTGGGCTGTGGCATCGGAAATGATTTGCCTCCGACAGATTGTGGTTCAGAGGCCAGAGTAAACAATGACTGGCTGGTTATGACAGCCATCAGGGCACATGGTAGAATGCGCGGAATAGGAACGCCATTGCGACGTAACACGACCAAATGCATGGCAACACAAAATTCGCCCAGGGTCAATTGCCCATCGCAGTCAGCGTCAGACAACTCCCTTGTAAAGCCCCATGAGAATTGTTCGACAAAAACAGAAAAAATTGGAAGGCTATCAACTTAAGGTAAACATGATGTAGTTTGTATGAGTATATGCGTTAGACCTTGTCTATCATCAGATATAGTCTGGCCCTTAGTTTTTCCTTAACACGGGTTTAGTGAAGTTTTCTTACACTTTATAATCTTCTACTATAGTACTGACTACAAACTTGTGTGTACCGTTCAGGTGAACAGACATTTTGAACAGAAACCTAAAGATTAGCAAAAGCAGATATTTACAGACTGCATCAGATTGGTGTTCACGGTTCAAGTTTTTTTAAACATAGGCAAAAACATGAGGACAGTAGTAAATTCGTGATATCAACTTTTCTGTACACCAGTTTTACGTGTGAACGTCACAAGCGAAAAAGCAAACAGACGAATGGTTGATCAAAAACAACTGACAGATTCCCGAAGTTCACTTAATTAGATAGTGTGACTGGCGCTTCAAAACCTCAAATCCGTGTTGGACATATCAACAGTACGTACGGTACGTAAGTGTGAATAATTGCGCACACTTTTGAGCACGTATAAGGCAAACTGACGGAACTAATCACAGTCGAAATTAACACAAGAACCGACAAGCCCACAGGTCGCCCAGCAAACGTTTGACATCTCTGCTTGTCTTGAAAAACTATGCTATTGAATTAGGAGAAGTGTTAACAACACTTTTAAACCTTTCCTTGTGTACTGGTTGCCTACCGAAAGCTTCGAGACAGTTCACGATAAACCATGCCTTCAGAATTGGATACATAACAGATTTAACAATCGATCAAAAAACATTTATATCCCTTCAGTAATTTTAAAACGGTTAGAGGACGAACATTGGTAGGTGAAAGTATTTTACACTGGTTCGCCAGTACCAAATAAACCATAGCACGGAAAGCTTCGATTCAGTGTCTACAGCAACAGAGAGGAGAAAATAAACAAATGGGTTAGTATCAGGCAATATAATTATGATAGCACACAGTGGTGACGAAGGCTGAGGTAAACACCACGTTATGGTCAATTAACGGAACGTGTCGTCCAATCGACGGGGCTGAGAATTTGCGATTTTTTTTTATACAGTGTTAGGTTTTGAGGTCTAGTTCGAAACCCACATAGGTACATGTTTCTTCATTGTTGAGGTAGACGACCTATCGGTTCTGCTTACGCAAATCCCTCCGCAGTGACATGAGGACCAGAAGGGACGATATGAGATGACACAAGTAGCCTGTGTCTGACCAAGGACTAGTCATCATCATCATCAGCAGCAGCATCATCATCATCATAGACAGCAATACATCAGTGGTTCATACTTATGCTTAACTGCCAAACAACCACAAAGAAGAAAAAACCTATATGAGAAGAGAGTAAAAAAAGGAGGGGTAATGGACCTAACTACTAAAAATAACTACGTCTATATTCAAACGTACAACATCAAGGCGCCTAGACCCTGCAAACAAACAACCGAGCTGTAAGTGAAAGTAACCAAGGACTAGTAATTCGGAGGCGTTCTAGATCATTCTTAACGAAGGGACGATTTGTTCGATTGTCCGCAACAACACAGTATCCCCATTACAGAGTAGCTCAATGTATGTCAATTTCTTGGTTACATCACTGTTCTTATTGCTGTTGGATTTTGGTTAGCTGAGAACATTGATTAAACATCCCGAGTGTCTAAACCTCCCCAGAATCGTCTCAAGCATTCCTAGTTTTAGCGCCACGTAGTCAGCTTCAACATGCTCTGCGGAACAACGTTTTCACCGCACAACGCCTATGTTTCACCGGGTTGAAACTAGAAAAACACAAGTTTGCTTTGCTGAATGACCGTCAAAATTTACGGTCTTAGATAGGAAGGAGATCATACGCGTAACAGAAGAAAGAATCTTGGAAGTAACTAGTAAACATAGTTCGATGGATGATTGGATGTACAGACATCTAAAACTTGACAGCTGCTTAGTGTCTGAATTGTATTACCTTATTAAAACCTACAAGTTTGCGCAGATTTATAACTAGCCTTTCGAAAGTGCTTCATTCCATAGCACAATCTAGTGGTGCAGTTGCCCTAAACCTAAACAACTGCGAGAACCAACAGTAGAGATGCATTCTACATTAAATGAGAATAGGATGACTGCACGAGAAAGGCAGTGATACAGTCAACCACGTACCAGTGCAAATACCACCATCGACCAAAGGTTCGAATTATACATAGTATAGTTTTTAACTTACCAGATATCGGACAGTTCGGTATTAGGAAGCTTTGAAAGTTCAAAAAATGCTTTCGCTTGAAGACCGCTCAATTTGGCGCGTGGATCGGGTTGCAAACGAAGAAACTGAGATAAATAGTAGGCTTTCTGTTCCGGACTCAAAGCCCATGGATCCAAAAGAGGAGCAGTATCGGTTATCAGTGTATTGTCTGGTGCGGGACGACTACGACCACAATGTTCGAATCCGTGCGCAAAGTCTGACTGGAAGCCGTCACCATCGGCCTAAGTGAGAACATATCAAAGTTCAGGCAAGTTTGCTTCGGATACTTGTGTCACGTATGAGGTTAAGTATGGAAATAAACAGCTGATGATTCAGAAGTAAAAATCACACTTAAGAGACGGCGGTTTATCGAGTAGGTGTTGAATACACAGTGTAGCAGGGCCTTAGAATTACACTTTATTGGGAAAACTGACCCGCTGGATAAAGGAAGAAACGAGCCCAAATTAACGAAATAAACAAAAAAATTCGCCCGTGGAAGTGATGAATCACTCATCTCGTTTTCACAGAAAACTTCAGCTCCGTTTCAACTATATACGGCAAAAACACAAACCACGGTATTCACATTATGAGAACAAATTATGAAAAGACAAACGCCGTGGGTGTCAAGTAACAACATACAATTAGAAAGCGAAGATCGGGCGAGGGGAGTGGTTCGGTGTCTATGGGCGTACACATAAGGATGGCTGAGACATCTACATACTGTGGATGCCTGATAAATAATTGCCGCAGTCGAGCAGTATAAGATGTGGAGTGGTAGGTCGATGATTCTGTACAGAAGAATGACGAGAGCAGGTCGAACACCATACGCTGAGTGTATCTCCTGGGTTAGCTGTTTTTTTGATTCACACAATCCGCGATGTAAGTTTGTTGCGGCCGTAAGCTGATACCAGTTAGTTTTGAACGAGTATAAATTTCCGTTATTTGACGATCGTCGCTCAATCAACCACACAAAAAGATTGATCACGTTCGTCTGCTATCGACAGCGTGACTGGATCTGTGACTTAAGTCAATCAAGACCACCTGTGTAGTTTACAATCAAGCCAAGTTCGCCTTTGGTTTGGTGAGGCCACATCGACGTCAAACACAAAATGACATATCTAAACTCACAGAGACAAAAGCGCTCTACATTTGTCAAAATGCGCTTGCCCCTGGTTTAGGACCTCACTCAGACGACACTGAGGCGCACTGGACACATATACAGCATGTAACATATAAGAGTGGAACTGCTTCGTGTGGTACTCGTGTTCGTTCAGGTGCCAACCGCTCGCTTTCAACGTGACCGCCAAAACTTCTAGAAACTCACAGGAATATTCCATTTAGCAGCAGATGTCATTCAGTTTGTTTGAAATTCAAGAAGCAACTAAGAGACTATCGCGAGGTCCGGCAGATAGAACGTGCAACGGAGATCAAACAAATTCTTGCTACTCGGAACACTCGAAAACTTTCACATCTCAACCGGACAACGAGTAACAGAAAATCAGATGTCAGCGAAGCAAACCTCAAGCCCAACAGTGAGCTCACCCATAACCAGCAAAAACAATTAGGACGCCAGGTCCAGCACTTCCAACAACAGTTCAACCGGACGTCCACGCAGTTGATCATGCCTACAGAGATTCCCCGTTTTCATTTACCATCATCACCACTATCATTACATATATCAATACACCAGTGGTTCTCACTGATGCTTAACTGTCGTACAATCAAGAAGAACAAGACAGGAGAGGGAGGTATCTTAGCTGCTGAAAATAGTTAAGTGTATATTCAAATATTCAACATTAATGTGACTACACCTTACAAGAAAACAACCGAGCAGTGAGTGGAGGTAAAGCGTCATCTGTAAGAGAGCTTCCTTACGGTTTTCACTATCCCACGTCGTTAAGTACACTTACTTCACAAGCAATTCTACCGAATGATAACATTCACATCACCGGGCCCGATTAGCCGCTATCTCGCCTAAAGTCTCCAGTCACCAACTACGAGTAGCGAGAGCCCAAGCCCGGGAGACGAATCCGACCTACAATAGCCAAAGCCTTGTTGAACGATTTGTCCCCCAATTAACAACAGTTAATGAAGCGAGGCAGTAACAGTCGTGACGAAGGTTTCTAGTAGATAACGTCTTACCCCCAAGCGCAGCTTGGTTATTCGTCCAAAAACTGTAAACAAACTGATGTTCATTGCTAACTTTTAGCTGTAGGTGCTATACTGGGTACATCTAAACTGGAGTAGGTCTCCGATAAGCGACTACACAGTAGTTGGGTTAGTCTCAGATACGAATTCGCAGGTGTGCCAATCTTGAAATAAGCTGAGGAATCACAAGCAAATGTTTAAATTCAGTGAGATAATCGGGTATTTGAGGATGTGTGATGGTCCAGCTAACATGCTGTGTTACACATCACACTAACAAATTATTTCCTATCGTTCCAGGATTTCATCCGACATATTTTTGAACAGAACCAATTGCGAAAAATCTAGAATTTCGATGGAATCGAATCATAGGCAACAAAGCACAGTTTCCTACGTCGTTAGATTGAGCAACATTAATCAGTATTCGCCCGAACGTCAGGTTAATGACTTCAAAATGAGGATGCAACTATTAAACTCTCAGATCTATTGGAAGGAGTGAGTAGGCAGATCACCCAGTCACAAGGTAACCAGCATACGAGCTGCCGACACCATAGACTGTGTCGCCTCTTAGAAGACCATCATTGAATGTATCCCATCCAAACTCTGTTCGCAATAAACGGAACGTCCTGAGGGAAAGGCCGCAATCCACAAAAACATTTGCCAAGTGGGATCGTATGCCCTAACACTGACAACGCCAACTGGTTCTGATTTGAATGTGCATGTACTGCAACCATTACTGTATCCAGTTGAACAGTGCAAGAAAGAGAATCGCAAGACTGTGGCTAAGACTGTGGGAACTGAAACGGGTAGCTACAGCGAACTAAAAGCAGACAAGGTATTTGTGACGGAAAGTTGATCGATGCGAGGATGGTAACAAGCATTATAGACGCAAACGAATGGATGTCGCAAGACTGGATTCATTATTCCGTTGGATTATATACAATAAACTGAAGTATCTATACTTTGTAGAAATAAATACCTTACATATTATAGTTCACTGCTTAATATGTTTTTGTACAAGTGATGGCTACCACCCAGGAACTGGGGTGAGTCTGTTTTGTATAAGTTAATTACCTTTCCATCGAGACCAAGTAGCCCGAACCCAGAGTAGCAGTAGTAACCAGCTTCGACTGCATTGTCCGGTTTGTGCTTTTGTGCACAATCTGTTTGTTGGTTGATGGCCATTAGTATATTATTACAAGTATGCATACGGGTAACCGATACAAATTGAGTCCGACATTAGTTGGCAGACAAGACCTATTGCTCGCCAGTTTGATATACCCTTTTAAGACTAACAGCTGATTTCAGCCACGCAACTACGTTGTAAGCATTTGTTTCACAACTAAGAAACAGTAACCTGGTCCCACATAATCAAACAGATGCATCAAACGATGCGAGTTTCTTTTTTCAGGAAACAAACGGTGAGCCACACAAAAAGCCTCAAACGAGTGATATGACTAGTAATATGCCAGAAGATTTAAGGTCTCAGTTAAGTTACGCGGAAGTGCATGCGCATAAACAATTAGAAAAAACATTTGTCCGCGAACAGTGACACCCGTTTAGAAGAAACAAATGTCGACGTCTCTTTCGTGACCACACCGATCATGGAGTTAAAAGAAAAATACAAAGTTACGTCTCGAAATCACATGGAAAATCTCTCCAGGAATAAATTCAACAAATAGACAACGGAGTACATAAGATGTATAAGACTCTACGTTGCTAGAGGCTCTGGTCTATATTTACTCCGTTCTTTCCGATCCAATAGATAGTGAGTTTTGATAAAAAAGGAAAACCGAGAGCTCACCTCATGTGAACGAGCGATTTGAGTCAACGCCACCAAGGTATCATTGTATGTAGTAGATGCCGCATTGGATGTCTCAACAAATCCTAACCTGTTTTGACCAGCGTCCTGCAACACAAGTGGAATAGTGCCAAACGCAGAGGACGCGTTTTCACCTAAATGCATAACAGAAGCAAAAGCAAGCTTATGACCGTTACATGAGCAACTGATCAGTTTGGGACAAAAACAATTAACAATCAGAGGTAAGACTACATGCAGGTCTTGGGCAGCCGAGGGAATTTATAAACTACACTCAACTATATACCCACGTGACATACAGCATGCTTCGTCAATATCATC
>LUCH01002782.1:41279-74509 GCA_013368495.1 Paragonimus heterotremus | reverse complement strand
TTGGAAAGTGTTAAACAGCAACACTTTGTGATCATCACGATCCAGATCAGTAAGCCTTCCACCAGGTAGGTGGTCTACGTTAGCATCTTGTGAGTGCAACAGATAACCCCCACTAATTAGTCCACCAAAAAAATGAACAAAAATAGTGGAAATGGACAGTCTTGACGTAAGCCGCTCATCGGGTTGAAACTGTCAGATAGTTCACCGTAAACCCTTATCTGAGATGAAGTATAAGAATAAGGCGCCAACAGTATGTTCACATACCTGGTCGGTACACCCCTGCGTCTAAGCGGCGCTAAAAGTGTAGATCGACACACTTTTATAGTCGAGAAACATGGCAATTGTTGGCTGGAAGTACACATGATACTGCTCCAAAATTTGACGAAGAATAAAAATGTGATCTATATATCCCCGCCCAGAGCGGAACCCTGCCTGCTCTTCTCGAACCTCAGTTGGTCGACGAAGTATGATGGATGCCAGAACCCTAGGAATGACAACGGTCAAATCAATTCATCTATGGTTTTCGCAGGAGCTTTCGATTCTCTTCTCGAATATATGAACTATTATCAAGTGACCTCAGCCTGAAGGAACGATCTCCATTGTCCACACAAGTTGAAACGACTGAGTCCGTGCCTCTACTAACGCCTCCCCAACTTCTGTGAAAAGTGCCGGCACGACACCATCAGGATTAGCAGCCCTATCAAGTCTGAGAGCCGAAAGGCTATTGCGGACCTCAGACTGTGGATGACTGCAGGCCAGGATGTTTTCTCACAAGGTTGTGGTGGCAACACGGTAGAAACAGGACGCTGAATAAATTGACCCTGAAAATGTTCCGTCCACCGCTTTAACATTATGGACGTATTAAAAATGAGCGTGCGATCTGTCTCGCCGATAGCTTCAAAGACAGACAGTCGTCTACGACTAGCAGCACGCATAAGCCTAAAGAGTTTGCCGGTGTTCCTTGAAGCAAAAGCGAACTCCGTTGCCTTAACTCTCTCCATTAACCAAGCCTCACGATCAGCCTTTAGACTACGTTTCAGCTTCCTACAGAAAACTTTCCCAGACTTGTTATAGGAACTGCCAGGGGGAATGTTCCGTCGGGTTTCTAACAACTCCAGGGATTTCCCCGAGATCCAATGTTTGTTCGACTCACGTACCCCCGTGCCGCATGCTACGAAACCTGCTTCATAAAGTGCCTGAGAGATCTTGGTCCACCAGCTAATGGGATCTTCGGAGTGAGGACTACTAAGGCAGCTTCCTAAGTCACTACTTATGCTTTATCGACGGTATAGCCAGTTTCTCAATAGCCAGTCGTTGATGTCAGTGTGGTCATTGCTCAGCAAAAGTGAGAATGAAATGACAACGTACCAGCGCATGATCTCAGTCCAAGTATGTGCTCCAATAAGAACGACAGTCCTGATGTTATCTATAAACAATATCTACATCTAGCAGCTATGTGGTCCATCTGAGATCATGCCTGAGTCGGAGAAGGTGGACACCAAGCAAAAGACTGACGTGGACGATGTCTAAAGTTAGTGCTGGCTAAAAAGAACTTATGCTCAGCGCACAGCTGCAACAGTTGCCCGCCATCATCCGAACGTTGTGATGCTATCCTAAATCTGCCACCTAAGCAAGACTCGACCTTACCAGGGCGGCTGACCTGAGCGTTCATATCTCCGACCAAAACGACTATATCAGAACAATGTGTCGGCCGAAGGAGGGCGACCGAGTAAAATGCGTCCTTGATGCCAACGTCGCTTGCCAACGTCGTAGTCAGTTGGAGAACAAGCAAACTGAATGAGAAGATTTCCGAAGGTTTTGCGTCTAGCGCTGCTTTTAGTTGAACGCGTTAAGCGGACGACCCAAAGTCTACTACTAAGAGTCCAATCTACCAATGCGACTGGGGCTGTCGTGCTGAGGACTGTACCTAATCCAGTCTGACCAGTAGCGGTGGCCGTGGAATCACTCGATCTGTACAACCAGTATCGAGTAGACAGTATGGGTGCCGTTAGTTTCATACGTCGACTGCAGTCCTGAATCAGTCTCCGAGATACAGGAGACATCCGCATTCGACAACTCTGACGTTCGTGCGAAAGCGGCCCGTTGACCTATCTGTTTTAGAGTGTGAACACTGAAAGCACTCATATTAATTCGCACTCTAGGTCTAAGCAAGGAACAAGGAAGGTTTGAGGCTGAATGGCGAGAGATGGGACTTACCGATACAGTATTACTATGATTAGCTATATCTGTTGCGGCACTTGGAGAGTAATCACCAAAAAGGGGGTCGGGAGGGGGCTGAGAGCCACGTTTAATAGAACAGTGGGGGAGGGGTCAGCAGTAGCAAGTTTTTGCCTATCCACCCTGCTGTATGCAGCAGATATGGCCATTCGGTTTATACTGCGAAACGGCCGATGCAGTTTGCAATTAACGGTATTGTGAGTATTCATGGTTGTGTGTGGGCTGAAATACTGCCAGGGTGCCCAGACCCAGAAATGAGAACGATCAGGGTTCTCAACCAAAGTCTTTGGCTGGAAAGCCTGTACTGCAAGGCAGCGGGTGAATGACAGTGTATCACCACTGGCACTTCCTCCGGAAAAAGAGGCCAACCTTTTTCTAACCTGCAACCTGGAGACCATGGGACTGTGGTTTGTCAGACCCCTACCTACTGGCCTGCCTGGTATGAATGACTGTTGGTGTGGTGGCCACACTGTCCAGTTTAACTCAATAGGTCGAGATGTGCAAGCCGTCAAACTGCGTCAAGATCCAGCCTCGTTATGACGCTAAGTAGGTTTAACTGAATGAAGATGGTAATCCTTTAGCGCCGATTCACAAACCCTAAGGCAATGTTCGAAATGTCAAGAAGAACGATGACATTAGGGCGGAACCGACTATCCGGAGACGTCTTAATATTGAGCCAGTTTTGTCAGGATGACCGATGCCAAGTGAGCGGATGCAGGTCAAGATAAAGCGGATCGAGAGCGACGTTTTACTTTTTGTCACAGTGTACACAGTACAGAGCGCAAACCAACCACAGAATAACTCCACATGATGGATATCATCGAAAATGGTATACCATTGGATGTAAGCTACAACGCCGCAATCAGCGTCCACCTAATATGTGACGTCATTAACATCCGCCCTCTGGTGCCTGCTCGACGTCAGTTCGCACGAGCCAATTTTCGAAAGATGCGAGAACACGTATCCTAAGCCAGCTGCTCAAACCCTGGCGAGTATACCGCAGTAGATGAACGCCTCGAGTAAATTGTCACACGTGAACAAAGCGATAATCAGTTCAATCCCATTTTACACGTCACGCCCCGTCTGCAGGTCGTCTTGGCTCAGATCATCAATCAAGCGTCTAATGAAAGAGAAGCGGGTCTTGTGGGTTGCATTTCTTCCTAAAGTAGATGGCGCTTCACACCTGGCATACAAATGTAGTCAATGCACAGCAGCCGTAGGCGCAGACCGCAGGATTCACTAAGTATCACTTGCAAGATGCATCGCTGACAGTCTTAAAAGGATCCTTGAGCACATGGCTTCCCTGACCAGGTCGAAAGCTGCTATATCATCTTTCGTGGGACCTTTAGGACCCTACCTCTAATCCCGAGGCAGCAGAGATATTATCTGCTCAGTATGCACTTGTCTTTAAGAACTCGGCCAAAACGGAATCATGCATCACAGCTTTTAATCCTAAATGTCCTTCAGATTCATCTTGTAAATTCAACACGGCCGACGTACATGCCAAAATACTCCTGCTACGCGTTGATAAATCACCAGGGTCTGATGAGATATACCCACTCATGCTGAAAGAATTCGCAACTGAACTAGCGGAACCATTTGCTCGTTTGTTTCAACTCATTTTACTGACTGTATTTTAGCTACTTCAAAGCACAGCGACCTCTCCCTCTTCTGTAAGGGCGTGGATGGAACGAACGCCAGTAACTTTAGGTCAACTGTTCTATTACCAGGCATGTCGAAAGAAATGAAAAGCATGGTAGACGATTTTTTAAGGAACCACTTAAATATACACTCATTGTTAGCACCGGAGCAGCACGGCCTCAGTAAGGATTAATCATGCACAACCAACCTACTGGTTCCCGCTGACTCGTGGACAAAAGCTGCCAGAGAACGCATCCCAGTCGACGCTGTGTTCTTATATTTTACGAACGTGCTCCATATAGTCGACCACTGTATCCCGCTGAATGAACTGAGTAATCTTGGCTTATGTGGTTATGTTTTTTAGTGGTTTTAACGACTTATCCCGTCACGTATACACAACTGAAGTCAATGGCGAGCTATCCAGGCCATTCAACGCCACAATTGGCGTATCACAAGACTTTATACTAGGTCCTCTATCATTTTTAGCCTGCGTTAACGACCTTCCAGACGAAGATAACTCTCCTGTTGTGGTGTATGTTGGTGACATGAGGCTTTGGCGCGCTTTACGCAGCTCTGCATCTATGGTCCGCGAAAAATCAACTGTCCTTCAATACATCCAAGTCAAAGTCCGCACGTTCATCATCACAATATTAGAACATATCGCATCGTTGACGCCACCTTAGTAATTAGCCATCAACAGCGCGACCTGTGTATCGTTGTTACATCAGACCTCTCTCTCAATACTAAGGTTACGCTGCTGGTAAAGAAAGCCAACAATGGTCTAATGCTCAGTAGGGTTCTCGGGAGTTTCCCAGTCGATACCTTCACACGCATCCACAGCACACTGATAAGGTCATCGTTGGTAGTCAACATTCAAGCATGCTCATCGTACTGGAAGACGTAACTGCTCTACAGGCTACCCAGAGGATGGCTAGTAAGGGAATCTTTTCCTTGTCGTACGAGGACCATCTGCCAAAACCTGCAAGCGTTTGGGGAGACCATATATTAACATACACTCTCCCAATCACCCCTTGTTATAATATTTTGTGTTATTTGTTTCATCCTTGAGTTGGTAATCGATTTACGTTTTCCTTTTCAGCTGTCATACGCCAATTGTTAGACGAATAAAGCCTATCATACGGGCCTCTTACTCTTCTGTTCTGACTCAAGATTGTTCGTTTGTACCGTCGAATCTGATCGTTTACAACACCCCTAACAAAAACCTTCTTACAGTCGCCGATACAGTGAACCTCAGAGGCCATAGTTACAGGGTTTACAGACATAGTTTACCGTCCGAATCTGCTAGACATGGAATTTACTACAGGTGGCGATTTCCCTTTTTTTTGTACAGTCTCCCTTTGTTAGTCCATTGTCAAACAACAAAACGGCGCAACCTCCCTAGGCGTTTGACTGCTGCTAGCTACTTCAACCTCAAGTACTCTCAATACCTCAGCAGTCCACGTGATCGGAGCAGACGGAAAACAATCTGATTGTCAAACTGAGCTCGAATCTGTTGTGAAACTAAATATACTACCGGGATACTTTGATACGAGAATATTATACAAGTACTAGACATCCCGCTCTGCAAGAAACCGGTGAGGGCGCGTACCGATTAACTACTACAGAACTATACACATCAAGACGGCCAACCTTGGAGAGGTTATGTCGGCACCGAGAACCGGGGCAACCAAGACATGGCTGGATCACTGACCTTCCAATTAACGGCAGGACACATTTATCAAATTTTAGCAGTTCTTTCCTTTCCCATCAACACGCCCGTTTCGACTCCCTGTGTAACTAATGTGCAAGTGCCCGACCACTAAATTTTGATTTTGTACAAACGGTCCTAGGTCAAACTGTTTGCGCGAGCTGCCACACTGCTGAAAACTTGAGATCAAGAACGCAAAACCTGACAGAAACATCCCGACGGAGTAAACCTCGCAAACGGTACATTGCTTTCAGTGAGTGCCTCTGGAGAAAACTGCAATGCCATCGTTGGTACGTACTGATTATGTACATCAAAACTTTAACAGGACATGAAAACAAATGCGATACAAATTACCAGCCATCGACGTGAAACTACAGTCAAGAACCAACCTGCCAGTCCTGATAGTTCTTCCCTTCTTCAAAATGCAGCAATAATGATACCGAACATGTCAAGTGAGGAAACTCCTCCTCCGTGATCGGCGCAAACCGACTGTCACGTACGGCACTTGGAAGAGTACAGAAATGGAAAAATGCTGACATCTCACCTCGTTATGGCATATTCGCGCAAACCGTGGTGGATGTTCAGCGCATTAAATGTCCCAATGCATCCACGCAAGCTCTCATCTTTGCCGTGAGTCCAAGTAACAAATAGAGGACTTTCATTACAAACATTAACATAAAACTCACTAGGAGTTGTTCGGGAAGGCTGTGGGCGTTTTGGGAGGTCCTGTTTTGTGCAAGTGACTGTGCAGCACATCCAAACAATATAGACACATCTCGCGACGAACGACTCCCAAAGCACTTAGTCCATTTCTAGGAACAATAATCTTGTGATTAGTTGCTTCATCGTCCAGTTTCTGCTTCTTCGCTCCGAAACAGGAAGACGACGACCTTGAGCGAGACATTGCCGCGAGAACAAAGGTCAAGGGCTGACAAGAAAGTTAAAACAAAGAGGACCGATTCTTTCATCCGTTTAAACAAACTGACACAAAGTTTACATCCATTAACAGTGTATCAACACTAGTGCATAACCACTGAATACGTGGCAGTATTTTGTTTCAACCGGTTAAAGTTGAATAGAACCACAAAGGCATTTTCCCCTATCTGTACACATGTAGCGACCAGCGATCGTATGGCTTCTGTAATGATCCCAGCCGAAACCGCGTTTTCTTGGCTGTCTGTTCTGTGTGCATGGTTCTGCGTATTCTACCATAGGACGTCCGAAATGGACTCAGTGCAAATTTCCACAGTCATGTAACTAAATGCACGCATCAAATGTCCGCTCAATCCCCTAACGACTCGTCCACTATTCCACACTTCAATGTCGTTTCACTTGCACTTTTTCAAGCCTTGCTTAGTGCACTTTTGGGCGCCGCCGTCTTTTCTCGGTCGCCGCCGTTGACCCCAGACTAGACTGGAACCAACTGCTCACATTTCCAAACATTGTTAGAAATATACGGTTTGTTTCAAAGCTTTGCTACATTTTCTTCGTTCGATGACTGTTGAGACAGCGTTTCGACTGCTCTTCAGGAAAGACGTTTCAAACTGTTAGTGTTAGAGCATACTCACATGTCTATTGCACTGAACTTGGAACGAGCTCCCATATGCAGTTAAAGCCACTAATGATGAGGACCTTGTGATGAACATGACTGACGTGCTGTCTCCTTCTGTTATGTAGTTGCCTTTCTATTCCAATATCCTGTGGAAATAATTGATACGTAGGATTCGACAATACAGATTCTGTGTTATTACTCCTAATTAAGTTTTGCTATTCTTGTACATTTGACTGTTATTCTATATAGTCCAATTCCAATTACAACATTTGGCGTCACGCTTTCGCACTATTTGCGATGGGTACTTAACTGGATCGACCACTCACCAATTCAAATGCTCAAAAAGTGGAGGATTATCTGGAAAGGTTTAACATCTCGTGCCTCACAAAACCTGACTTGGACGAGAACTAGGAGGTTTCTTTCTTTCTACATATCCTCGGCATTGAAGCTTATGCTCTTGTCAGAAGCTTGGCACCTTCAGAGACCCCCATCACTTGTTTCTGTCTCGCGTTAGAGAAAATACTCTTCCAACACTTCAAACAGGTGAATTTATATAGCCGTTGAAAGAGCCAAGTCCAATGTGTTAATTCCGTCAGAATCTCAGTCGATTCGTGACTTCGCCCTAAAATTATAAACGCGAGTGGCCAAATGTGAATACGGCATCCAGTAAAAGGGTCAGCTACGTGATCGATTGATTACTGCTATTATCCTGCTAGAGTTACAACAGACACTTTCCGTGCATCATTACCAAAGATTCCTGTGTATTAGTAAAGTGTGTGAACAGTGTGAGGATGTGAAACAAGTTCCGAAGACTCCTGAGGTTGTTCTGTGCAATTGTTTTGAAGACAACAACCCAAGGCTGAATCAAGATGATATATTCAAACCGTGTACTAACTTACATGCGCCAAGATCATTCGTCCAGTTTTCTGAGAGAAGTAATGCGGTCTGAGTTCTACAACAGTTTGGGAAATGCGCATCTGGTGGGCGCAATTATTCTCGGTACTCGTGTCCACAAAGACAGGCAAAGTGCTCCGGCTGTGGCAAAGTGGGTCATATCCAGTCGGTACGTAAGTCCAGACGTTAATGCCACTTACCGACAAATTCGAATCCGAACGTGCAATCATTAACTGATGGCATCTCCACTGTTTCTCTGTCTAGTTTGAACCAAGACGCCCACCATGTTTTGAAAACATTAATGTCTGTTTTTGCCAAAAGTCACAAGTTTATTGGTAGCACCGGTAGTATTGAGTCAACAAGTTCACATTCAGAATTAGCTGTATTTTACCCTGACACAGCTTTGCAGCTCACACAAGTTACCATCCGTGGTACTACTGGTCATTAATTGCCTTTTGTAGACTGCTGCACGTACCGGTGATGCTAGTCTTACCGTTCGTGAATTTTTAGTTTCAAGTCCAGGTCCCTCTATTCTTGGACTCAAGGTTTCATTATTATTACATTCTGACATTTATCGGCTTACATCAATGAACGACGTTTATATCAAACAACTTATACTGTTCTATTGTAAGTCTACAGGAAGAATGCGAATACCGAAAGTAAAGCTTGAGGCTTCGGGGGACCCGGTTTCTCTTAAGAGACAAATCAGTCCACCTGGTTTACAAGAACCTATGCACAAGCAGTTGCGATCCATGTGTAATAAAGGAGCAATAACTTTTGCTAGTTCATCAGACCGGGCGACCTCAATAGTGACACCATTAAAAGCTGATGGGATTACACTGAGACTTCATGGTGACTACAGGTTAACGTTAATTACACGTCTACCACAAAGTACATGCGCAACGGAAGAACCCGGGGACGTACTATATCGTTCGTCAGGTTCCAAGATCTTTTCAAAAATTGCCTCAGAAGATGTCTATCAATAGATACCACTTGATAAATTATCAAACAATTTGACTATGATTACCACACCATTCGGACTGTGTCGACACAATTTTCTACCTTTTGGTTTGAACGTTTAGCCAGTTGTATTCTAAGACGTCACGGACACAATTACTTTAGACTTAGATGGTATCGAAACCCATCGAGATGATGTTGGTTTTCATTCTGCTGGTATGCCTACACGTGATTATAGCCTCCTTTCTCTGTTGAGACGATTTTTTGACTCCGACGTGGCCATTAACCCGAAGAAGTGTAACTTTTCGGATTTTTCTTTCTCACGCCTTGGTTACGTTGTTGATAGCAGTGTTTTCAAGCCAGCCTTACAACGCTTAGCTCCATTGGTGAATGCACCGTCACCCACTAACCTTCATGAACTCCGTTCTGTTCTGAGTGCACCCCAATACCACTCACGTTTTATTCCGAATTTTGCTCAGTATGCTACTTGTTTGTTCGATGTGTAATCCACCAACAATTTTTCTCGGTCCACTAACCACGAAAAAACGCTCCGTAATTCACTTCGTCGTCTTCAACCGTCTGCCGTTTTAAAACTGTTTCCTGACAAAGATCATTCAACTGTAATTACCGACGCTTCTCTCACTGGAATAGGTGCAGTTCTTGAACGGTGTGGTAGACCTGTTATATACATTTCACGTCGTCTGTCTAAAGCCGAACGTGGATATTTTCAGACTGAACGTGAGGCCCTTGGGGCATGTGGCGCTGCTGAACGACCTCATAAATACCTTTTTGCACTCTAATTCACTACTGTAACAGATCATGAAGCTTTAAAGTTTCTCAATCATCCCAACAGATCGCTGGCGAAAGTCATTTGCTGCCATGGCGCAACGCTGAAACACCGCTTAAAATTCCTACAGTTACACAATCATTCATTTCAGTGCAAAAACTATTCCCCATGTTGATTGTTCATCAAGAATTTATCACCGGACTCGAACTCCAACGCCGCTGACTGTTTTCTTGTTCAGCCACTGCGGTAAAAGGGGATGTGTGATACTCATAAGTCCTTCAGCCCTGTTGTCCCTGCCTTAAGATGTAACTGGACTGCATTTTGCTGTCACCGTGAACATTTGTTCAGTACGCCGGATTAATCACTGTTTTGATGAGCATTCTGGAATTCCACCGAGTCTAAGTTTTGATATCCTCGCGGACTTGCATTCCGGATATTCTGGAGTTGATAAAATAAAGTCTCTAACACGATTATCTTGCTAGTGGCCGGAATTAGAATCATATATTGGACGTACTGTCAAAAAATGCACCGAATGTGTGCTCAAGATGTATGCGAAACAAGCACAATGGCTTGCGTGGCCTCTTACGTTTGAAACATTTCAGACAGTTTGTGCGGACTACCGTTGTACTTTTCCAGGGAAATACTATGCCCTAATGATTATTGATGTCAACTGTGGATGGCCTGGAGTTTTTATGGCTTTACCATCGAGCGCAGAATTTACACAGTGCTCTGGGAAAATTATGCTGTCTCGAAGGTGCACCTGCTGATTTGGCCACCGACAGTGGTATTCACTTCACTGTCAAGTCTTTGGAGAAATGGGTGTCGATATTTGTTTACCACCCCGCGACATTTACAGTTCAGCGGACTTGCAGAAGAGTTCGTGCGCATACTAAAGTCCGCCACTGCTTCCTTAACACCAAACTCATTTGTGGAACTTGATCGAGGAATTGATAGTTTTCTCACACAGCACAGAAACGCATCACGTTGAGTAACTGGAAAGAATCCCGCGATGCTTTTCAAATATCGTTCTCTGCGTCCCAGTCTTGACCGTGCGAAAGTAACCGATGTTATTTCTTTCGGAGGCAGCGACTTACGTCCTGCTGCTGCGTGTAATCGGTAGAACGCGAATATCTCCGTTATCTTTTAGTTAGAAAATAATTCATAGCCATTAAATTTGTTGAAAATTTGTGATATGTTGCAGAATCTAAAATCTTGAAAATCTGTTCCCTGGAGATTTCTTTGTTTCAATGAAGAAATGGGCGGTTGTTCAACGTAATAAGGATTATTGGAAAAATAACGCAGAATCGCGTTCTACGTTATTTCGGAAATATAAAGGGGAAATATAAGGAAAATCGACTTCGTAGACGTGGAAACACGAGTTTTTATTTAAATTTCGTGGTGATTAAGCAGGAAAGCTTGATTATAATTTTGACAATCGGACTGTTGTTGACACGTGAGTACTAAGCCTTTTATAATACTACAAACGTGAGAGACGCCTATAACCTACTTCAACGTAGGACATTTCGCCATGCCTCACCGCTCGTTGGTACCACTGTTGTCAACTTTTCCATTAAATCAGGATGTACGCTGAAATGGAAACAAGGTGATCTGCTGAAAGAATGAAACCAAAGAACACTCCCAGCTGGGAAGACTACGATATTTATAACGGCAACCGTATAGTTCGCCGATATGGTGCTTCAAGGCCAAAGCGAGTTAAAAACGGCCATTTAGGCGCGAAAAGAGGTTTTTCAAATCTTTTATGAAATATATAAACGTATATTACGGGACAAATATACATATCTTATCGAGTATGATAATTGCGTTGCAATGAGAGAAATCAGCTATGCTTAGAAATTTTCCACATTCGCACTATTGTTGTTGAAAATGTGTCGCCATTTTTTTTGACAAAAACACCATGTTGACTTTCCTCATCGATTCTACTTCCTGAAAACGCTTCCGTCCGAATTTTCATGGTAGAATACATAACCTATCGAGCAGAAACGCTCAATTTCCTGTGGTTTTCTAGGTATGATGGAATTTGTAATCATCGATCACGTTGCGTTTACATTGCATTGTCCATGAAATATCACAGCAATTCTTGATTAAAGCTATGCCGCTACGGTCGTTGGTTAATTATTCACCTGAATATATGTTCAGCTTGATTCCTCTATAGTATTTCCATTGGAAAATGGTTTACGTCTTCACCTGTTTGTTCCTACTTACGGTATAGTGTAAACATGTATCAGTAACAACGTGCGTATTGGTTTGTTTATTGCTTATTGACTACTTGAATATAGCTTGCCACGTGTACGCGGGTCAGTGCTCATTTATCCGACAGATAGTGACCAAATTTGATATTCATTATTTAAATCGCGTAAAAATCCCCAGCGTAGTCATGAAAAAATACAGTGTAGCGAACAAGCTCGTTTTCAGTGATTCATCGTCAAACTAAATGCATAACATTTATATCACATTTTACAAGGGGATCATGAAGGGTGTAAACATGGACGGGTGGTTTATGATGTCATACTGCATCAAGTACCTACTTGAACAGTGGTTCTTGACAGGCTAACAGGGTGGGGAATGGCGAAGGCAGATCCAAAGTCTGAACAAAACGTTTCTGGACGCACAGAGGTGGGTTAAACAGACGAGTTCCAACAGCTTCCGCTGCGGACAGAATTCTATGCCTCACCGCCCACGACTGGATGACCTTAACTCGAAACACCACCCAGCTTGGCTCAACAGTGGAATAAGGAAATCTGTCAACAGCGCCATACTATCGCACCTGGTGGATTCCAATAATTATGTTAATGTGACGGGTGCATTTCGCCCTATCCACCGAGTTAAGGTCACCCAGTCGAGGGCGGTGAGGTGTAGAATTCTGTCCGCCGCGGAAGCTATTGGAACTCGTCTGTTTAACCCACCTCTGTGCGTCCAGAAACGTTTTGTTCAGACTTTGGATCTGCCTTCGCCATTCCCCACCCTGTTAGCCTGTCAAGAACCACTGTTCAAGTAGGTACTTGATGCAGTATGACATCATAAACCACCCGTCCATGTTTACACCCTTCATGATCCCCTTGTAAAATGTGATATAAATGTGATGTATTTAGCCTGATGATGAATCACTGAAAACGAGCTTGTTCGCTACACTGTATTTATTCATTATTTATCCGATGAAAACATCCATTCCCACCTCTACCACTGTCCTATCTTCGTATCATGGACGATTATGGTTCTGATGACAGCTGGTCTATGGTTTCGCCGGCTACAGACTTAACTGACGGCTGCCAGTATGTCATCTCATTTTTGACCAGAACTGAAGGAGATCATTACAACTTATGCCCAACGGTCTAAATACACGTATATTCTGAATTCTCCCGATTTCTGCTTACCAAATTGGATTACAGGTAAAGTGAACTGAACAACGGAGTTACCTGTGTAAACGCATACTACATACATAAGCGTTGATCACAGCTTAAGTGAACTGGACGGGAGAGTCACCTGTATGAACGGTAACTATATAATTAGGCGTTGGTCATAGATTAAGTGAGCTGGACGGAGCAGCTACTAAGCTGAATACATGCGACATACTTAGACGTTGATCATAGCTCAAATGAATTGGACGAAGTATTTGCTTATTTGAACGCATACCACCTACTTAGCCATTGATCATTTTATTAAGTGAACTGGACGGAGCAGCTGTTTAGGTCAATGTATGCGACATAATTATCTGTTGATCATAGCTTAAGTGAACTGGACAGAGCAGCTACCAGTGTGAACGCGTACTACATAATTTGGCGTTGATCATAGATTAAGTGAGCTGGACGGAGCAGCCACTAAGTTGGATACATGCGACATACTTGGACGTTGAACAAAGCCTAAGTGAACTGGACGAAGTACTTGCTTATGTGAACGCATACTACTTGGTTAGGCGCTGATCATAAGTTGAGTGAACGAGATGGAGCAGCCACCGGTGTGAACGCATACTACATAATTAGGCTTCGATCATAGCTTAAGTGAACTGGACGAAGTATTTGCTTATGTGAACGCATACTACCTGTTACGGCGTTGATCATAGGTTGAGTGAACTGGATGGAGTAACTACTAGCATGAATGCATGTGACATGCTTAAACGTTTATCATAGGTTAAGGCAGCTGGAGATAACGATTCAAGCGTTTAATTCTGTCCACCCAAATCTTTCACTCACAATTGAGGACGAGGGTGAGAACAGTTTGCTCTTCTTGTACACTCTGGTTAGGCGCCGTTCGGAAGGTTCTATCAAACTTTCTGTGTACCATAAGTCAACATGGACGGGACAACACGTGAACTTGGTGAGTTTCGCTCCTGTTGCATACAAAAGATCTTTAGTACACATACTGTGTTACAGAGCATCAAGGATATGCTCCCAAGACGGATTACGAGCCGAGCAAACAGTGTTGTATGAAACGCCTCGTGCTAACAATTTCCCCGAACGTTTCATTAAGAAGTGGAGCAAATTTACTCCTGCGAAAAATACAACTTTGGACGTCCCTAAAGAAGATGTTTACACCAAACTCCCCTTCGAAGGGGATAGTCTGTTGAATACCTTTGGTAAGATGGTCAGCGCCGCGCTAAAACGGATGTATAATGCAGCAAAGCTTGTCCTGCACTCATGAACCACTAGGTTACTTCTACCCCCGGTCTAAAAGCAAACCCCTATGTTTTCTACCAGTCACTGCATCTATCAGTTTTCCCGCAGTTGCGGAAACATATACATTGGTGGAACAGAAAAGATGCTGGAAACCAGGGCCAAGGAACACATCCCGAACTGGTTGAGAGTTGCAACGTTTAACCTGCCAATGAGTGACATTCAGCGAGAACGAAACGCCGCTTCATCTATTGCAAGGCACTTATCGAATACAAGTCACAGTGTTAACAACTGTCTTTCAACCTTCGTTTATCGTGGGTTTGACCGTGAGTGCCAATCACGATCCAGCCTAGTTTTTAATTTTGACCGTTTCATTTAAGTCTTGTTTTGTTTTCATGTTAGTCACACGTTTACGACAGACGAGTGTGTGCGAAATAAGTTCACATCGTAATTTGTGCCTTCTGACTATTCTGTTCAAATTATATGATATACTTTGACATTATTACACGCGTTGGTCATTCCGATTCATATGTCTTGCGCTGAGATTAGTAGCTGCTCCGTCCGGTTGACTTAACCCACGATCAACGCTTTAGTATGCAGTATGCGTTCACATTATCCGTCATTCCTTCCAATTGACGTCAA
Organism: Paragonimus heterotremus; assembly: GCA_013368495.1. Taxonomy (NCBI): domain Eukaryota; kingdom Metazoa; phylum Platyhelminthes; class Trematoda; order Plagiorchiida; family Troglotrematidae; genus Paragonimus; species Paragonimus heterotremus. The sequence continues at coordinate 59,462 of LUCH01002782.1, read as the reverse complement.
CTATGATCAATGCCCAAGTATGTAGTATGCGTTCGTACTACTAGCTGCTCCATCAAGTTCACTTAAGCTATGATCAACGCCTAAATATGCCGTACTTACTCACCTTAATAGCTGCTCCGTCCAGTTGACTTAAAATATGCCAAACTGTGCTCCATGCTTACACACCTATAACTGCTACGTTCATCTGTCCTGCCTTACGAGTTATGCCAAACCGTTCCCTATGCTAAAACACATAGGTGGACGAGTGAAGTCACTAAGGACAGAAACACGAGGATGGAATCATGAATTATGTACTTGATGATTGTGGATAAATGTACATATCACCTCCACTTATTCCCAGCACAGAGTGTATACTTCGGTTTTCATATGTTATTAGTGTTCTTCCGGATGATTGAAACCGTGTATCACACGAAGTCTTCATCATCGTGTCGTTCATCGCAAGTGATATCTGCAAGAAATTTGTGAACGCATACAAGAATGGATATACTTTCTGCAATTACATCAAAAGGATAGTCGCTCCAGGCGATGTCGATTCGCGCTTTCTTCGGCCCGTGTGCGAGCGTCACACTGTCAGCGGACCGGTCTAAGTCAAAATTCGTTGTGGGTGGTGTGCGGGACTTGCTCTCTGTTATCGCTGGGAAAGTGCGATTAACGGCTGAAGTAGATGGAACTGACAAAAATAAGGATTAGAAACGTGCAGTTACCATGCGACTGAGGTTGAAGCTGATTGCCACAGAACAGACACTCGTTTATGTCTGTCATTTGAATGCATTTGGAATGAAAAATCAACCGATCGGTATCACAGCAATAACCGTCCATCTGTACTGGGTCGCTGCAGTGTCCACATGGCAGTCCTGTTGTGGGCTTTTTCACCCACCTCGGTTGCATACCGCCTGTAGTTGAACTCATCGGGAAATCGTATAAAGGTGAGTCAGTATTAACACGCTCCACTATTTTACTGGCGAAGGCAATGGTGGCGTTCGAGCAAGCCACCACCGTGAGGCTGTTGCAGTCATGCAGTTTTTCGAGTACATGATTAAGCGCTTTATAGTGGCGGTCGAAATTGGCTGCAGCAAGCGGCCGAAGCTGTCCTTCTACCAACCGCCGAATTGGCAAATTGTACTTTGCAAGCCACCACTCATGAACGGGAACCTCACCTTTGTAAAGGAAAATGAACACTACAAAACACCTTATCATAGATGCTTTTGGAGAAGGTCACTGGCGAACGTCGTCATTCTGTGAAGAATGTTGTTCACTTACCAGTCAACCTCCACAACCTCGCGAGGGTCGCGCCCATAGGTCGTTTGTATTTCATACTCCCGTAGCAGCCACTCACCGTGGTTCCATATCTCCTGAATTGCGACGGCTAGGAAGCCTCTTGGGTGCGTTCTCTTCTTCAACCGCCCGTTCATGTTCTCCGGCCTATTGTTCGTTCGATTTTGGAAATAGACAACATCGCCTTCAGCATGGATGGCCCAGTTCGGCTTGATGTACGGCCAATTACACAGCAAATAATTCAGAAACCTCTCATCCGTTCGGCCGATGATCTACAGATCACGGTTAAACCTACGATTAACAGTGTAACAGTGCAACTTACTCTTTCTCATTTTCGGCCGTAGCCATTCGGTGGAAGAGGAAACCACTGCGAAAAGTTTATCTTACAACAAATACAACAGACAAATTTTGCCCACTTACATGCTTACATACTCATCGCTTACATGAAAGTAACACAATATGATACTGCAGCCGACCACCACATGGGCTGCCTTCATCTGCGCAGCCATCTTATCCATGACAAATGTTTTAACAACAATCGGCTTGCACATCATTTCCCGAAAAATTTCGAAAAGTCTACGTAGTGAAGCATACTTATCAACACGAACGTACCCGTACACCACGGGTCGGCCGTGTCCAATACCGTCTGTCACTAGGAACTGATATAACTTCTACCTTCGAAAGTATCAGGAAGCATGCAATGACATACTTGTGCCTGTTTGTCCCGTGAGTTGCATCCACATTAACAATATGCGGAAAACGTCGGAATACTTCAATCTGCATTCACTTGGCGAAGCAGATATGCGTATATCGGTTGCCTACATCCCTCAGATTGCGCACGACACCGATAGCATTAATCACCGATAACACATCAACAAGGTTCTCCAACACACAACGATCAATCTTACGTAACAAACTCACTTCATATTGCAGGTTTTAATTTGCGGCGAATGTTTCTAACGTCAACGACTACGATGAACTTCCCGTAAACATCCGCTACATACTGCTTAATGTCGGCAGTTAGTGTATTGTACTAGAACAGACTCCTGCACTCGTTCAATTCACCGACGGTGAGTCCACGATTCGATGGATGCGACTCATATAGCAGACGATTGAGATGGTGGTTGTGCTCCAACTCGAAAAAGCTCACAACCAGACACGCATCTCGTCGGACCACATGAAATCGTGAACTGCAACATGTGTCGCGAGAACTGGTTCGTCAAAACTAACAACAGTTAATCCACTAGACACGTCGCACTCCCCTGCAAACACTCCTACGTCTTTTGTACTTCGTACAACGATAATAAATGTGCGCGGTTATCAGGAAACCATGTCACTTTACCTTATCGTACTTCGAGGCAGTTTTTGACCTACGGCTCGTCCCACGAACGTAAATGACGCCCACCTCGTCCATGTACCTCTGAAGACTCTCCTGAAACTGTGAGAAAGTGTGAAATTCGCGATCCTCAAACAGCGCCTTAAAAATAGCAATATAATCCATTTTCTACAAATAAAAAATAAACTGGAAGTGAAATAAAAAAGCAAATGACAAAAATGAAAAAGTACATTAAAAATAACCCCAGCATCCTTGTGATAACATCCGCACACGCAGTCGACCACAAAAACCTCAGCCATACCAGTTTTCGAAAATTAATTACGAGAAGGTGGTTTTCAATTAAAGGTCAGTGAAAACAAACAGACATGAGGCCATGACGCAGATTTCAACTATTTTAATTTCTGCATCAGCTACCAAGCCGTTAAAACGATTTGTTGCAGGAAAATAATTTTCCCGAACACGACAGTTTGGGAACTAACGTTCTGCTGCTAGCATTCATGCGTCCCGCTGATGGAAAGGTTACTTCTTCTTCTCACGGAAATTGCAGGGTTAATATTCTTGACTTGGAAGAACTTTCCTGTCGCTGAGGGCATGTTGACCAGGATGACTTCAGTTCAAGAGGTCAGCCTGGTAACAAAAACCTTGTTGCTTTCAATTCTAATGAGACCTTCCTAGGTAATCCCGGTAAATTTGAAGCGAACGACGTTACTTAAGTATAGACTATTCCTGAAGTACACGAAGCAGTTGTGAAACCGATAGTCAGAAGGTCTAGACGCTCGGAAACCGGACAACTACGGAAATATTGATATTCACACGCTTCTTCAAGATGTGGTGAATGTGATGAACATGATAAACATGTTTTGTCTATTTCTGTTATGTCTTTGCCTTCATTCATTCATTCATAACAGCCATGAGCCTGACCAAAAGGTACTGTGGATCGGGCCGCCGCTCAACTCAACAGTGACGTGGAATATCCTAGAAGAAAACGTTACTCAAAAATTTGAAAATTGATAGAGGATTAAGTGGAATAACTGGAACCAGTATGGAAACAGGTACGCCAGTGACTGCGACATATCGCCTTATTATTTCATTATCCTGTATAACCGATTGATACGCACGATTGGATGACGCACGCTCTGTTTTATTGTATCTAATAGAGTTTTGCGATTCCTATACGTCCGGTCGTTATTCTATGTATTTTAATTCTAAATACAGGAGATCTCTTCAGACGGAACACAAAATTTGTTAGGGTCAGGGTGAACCTAATCCGAAGAACACGATTCTGCTGTCAGAAATCAGATAACGCAAGCCGTTACCGAGATATTCACGGGCGTGTAATTCAACTATTCCTTCGCGCGCCCACTCCAGCACAAAGTCGATGGTTTTCTAAAAATAAGAGCCAGTTTCTCATGTAGCTTCGCAAAACGTTTAGTGGCCAACTACATTGTCTATCTGGGATCTGTTTTGTCAATGTTCCCATCGGTTCTTGTCGGTCTTGGTTTTGAGGGTCAATCGGAAGGGGCTTTTATTCGCATTCTTCGTTCATCGTTGTTCGTAGCAGCTTATTCGCGTTCATGTTCAGCATGATTCAGTTGTAACAACTGGCGACGGGGTCTTTTCTCTGTTTTGCAGTAAGAGTCAACGATTTCAATAATCACAGAAGCGCTGAAGGTCATTTTGCAGCAACAACAGTCTCCATCGGAGAAGGCACAACTGAGGCTGATCAAAAAGTTGACGCAGAAGCTTCCGGTATCGATTCACATTGGTGGCCGCCGGTCGAGTTTATTGGAAACCCAATCTCGGAGTTTCATTTCGATCAGTCCACCGGGGTCCATCTCGATATCTGGTATCGAAAACATGAAGACGTATTCGAGGTGGGGCTGGCCACTACCGAAGATGCTCAACATGTCCGACTGCTTTCACGCAAACTTGGTCCTTTGGAGCTGGAGCGTCATACGAAATTCATTCTGCCGAAGAACGCTCGCGATGTCTTTTTCAATGATACAGTCAAGTGTCTCAGCCAAATCTTCGGCGAACAATCATCACTGTTCAACATCCGGTATCAGTGTTTCCAGCTGACATAGAGCCAATCCGAAGATTTTGTCACCTATGCCGGAAACGTCAGTCGAGAGTGCGAGCGCTTCAAGCTGTTCTCCACGGCCGATGATAAAATCAAAACGCTGATTTTTGTATGTGGTCACCAGCCACCGGCAGATGCTGACATCCGAACTCATATTGTGAACAAGATGAAACACGACCCTGAAATGATGCTACAGACGATCACCGCCAAATGCCAGAGGTCGGCCAACCTCAAGCATGATGCTATGATTCAGCAGACAGTAAAACCTCCAACATCTTTGAGTATTCAACCTGTACACGCCGGTCGTCCTCACCTTGATGGACCGCTGCCACCCAACCAGGAGCGATCTTCAAAGCCTCCGACACCCTGTTGGCGATGCGAGGATCGGCATTATATGCGCTTGTGTTTACTTCATAAACACAAGTGCCAGAAATACAATAGTCGAGGCCACAAGGATGGCCATTGTCGAGCTGACAAGTAGTTGACCTCATAGCCTAGATGGAAGTCCCGCGGCCGACGATTTCAGAAGCCGGCCGACAATCAAACTCCATCGCCGCCACATTCTTGGTCGCTCATGCTTTCAGGCGGAAGTATATTATGTTGACAGTCAATGGTACCGCCGTTCGTATACACGTTGACACTGTCTCCGATATCACCATCATAACAAAGAAGACGTAGAACAGGATTTGTCGATCTTCCATGCGTCTGATTACACGCAATGTCCGCAATACCTCAGGCGCTCTGAGATTATCTGACGAGAGAGCTTGTGAGAACTCATTCGGTGACTTACGCTTCGAAGGGAGCTGTTGTCTTAAGGATTAACCGGACTTGGACCTATTGAGACTGGCTGGAATGATGCGACTAACTTGTGAGAGACGCCCACCAGCCGCTGAAGCAACGGCGGCTCAACCAATGTTAACACAGTGGTATCGCTTTATACCACAACCCCCGGTATCAATGACCACTTGCACCGATAGCACTCTGAAGTCTTCTCCCGGCTGGCTTAGGCCGCTGCATCAAAACGAATGTCGTCTGGTACCTTCTTCCAAACGTAAAGCCCGTTTCCGGCCGAATCGTTTAGTACCGTACGCAGCTTTGTCTCTCGTGGACAGGGAACTCGATAGCCTACAGGAAGCTGATTCCTTGAAACCGGTCAGTTATTCCGCCCGTGCCGCATCGATCGCTGTAAAGAAGTCCAAGGGAACGATCAAAATTTGCACTGATTTCCCCACGGACCTAAACGCTTATTTGGATATGCGCCAGTATCCTCTCCCACTGTCCAGTGATCTGTTCGCGAGGATGAACGGTGGCAAATTCCCGGCGAAGATGGATCGAACGGGCGCCCACCTGCAGGTAGAAATCTCAGAATCTTCCAAGGAGCTGTTCATCATTAACACCCCTCGCAGCTCGCTCCAATATCAGCGTCTACCTTTTGGCTTAAAGACGGCTCCGGTAGTCTTCCAACAGATCATGGATACGATACTGACCGATGTTTCAGTTGCAGCCATCTACTTGGTCGACGTTGTTGTGAACGGGGCTGACTGGGCAGAACCGACAGAAGGCTTGGACCTGGCTCTTTGGACGCACAGCAGATCACGGACTCCGTATTTGCCAAGAAAAGTGCAATTTCCTCATGCACTCAATCAAGTACCTGTGCCTCATCATCAGTCGTCACGGCCGCCACCCAGATACCAACAAAATTCAAGCTGTTGTCGATAAGCCACCGTCGGATGTATCTACCCTACGTTTACTCTTGAGTTTTGTCAGTTACTACAGCGCGTTTATGCCCGCCATGAATCGCGTTCGAGCACCCTTTAACAGACTGTTGACGGAGGATAGCTCCTGGAACTGGTCCACCGATTGCCAGAACTCAGTCGAGGGATTAAAAAAATGCTCAACATCGCCAACCTACTGACGCATTTTGATCCAACTCCAAAAATCCTGGTTGCATCGGACACCTAAAGTTATGGAATAGGGGGGATTTCCTCAAACATCTACTCTGTTTGATCCTAAAAAACAGTCGCTCATGCTACTCACTTTATATCGTCAATAGAAAAGAACTATGGACAGATCCAGAAAGAAGCGCTCTTCATGGTTTTCGCAGTGAAGTGTTTCCACATGATGCTCTTTGGCCAGCATTTCCGTCTGCTGACTGAACACAAACTGTCGCTGGCTGTCTTTGGAACAAAGAATAGAATATAGAATATAGAACATAGATCTACATGGCCAACCGCTTCCAAGGATGGGCGACGATTCTGATGGACAACGAATTCGACTTAAGATATACGTCGACAACGAGCGCCTGACCGGCAGATGTCCCCTTTTGCCTGATCGACTCACAGACACTCGACTCAGGAGGGGCCTTTGTGGCCACAGTGTCCTTTGAGGCAGAGGTCTCCGAAGCCAAACGGACACTCCAGGTCATGGCCGAGTTGGTTGTTGAAGCAACTCTACGAGACCAGACACTGCACTCTGTGATATCTCACGATCAAAACCGCTGGCCGGATACAGGACTAGCGGGTGACCTGGCGCAGTTTTCCAGGGGACGTTCCGTGATTTTAACTCTCAGTGGTTGTGTGCAGTTTGAAGAATGTGTCGTCATCCCACCGGAACTTCAATCTGAAATAGTTCGCCAGCCTCAGGTCGGCCACTCGGGCATCAGTCGGAAGAAGGCGCTGGGTCGCATTCACGTCTACTGGCCGGCATGTTTGAACAGCTGGAGGAACCTATTAGATCCCACCATGGTTGTTCCTACGCATTTAAAGTACCCTCAAAAGCTCCACTGGAATCTTGGCCAAGCCCTACGGTTCCATGGTGGAGGGTACGTTTGGATTATGCTGGACCTGTGCACGATCAGAACTTCCTGATCGCCATTTACGCTTATTACAAATGGTCAGAAGCTGTCCCGTTGCTAAGCTGTATCACAGCACCAACCATCCTACGTCTTCACCAAATGTTTACCCAGTTCGGGTGCCCAACGGCTGTGATTGGTGATAACGGAACACAATTGACTAACCTAATATTTGCTGACCTCTGTCGTCGGAAAAACATTGGTCGTATCCGATCACCGCCTTACAATCCCAAGTCCAACGGTCGAACAGGACGCCTTGTGGACACTTTCAAACGTGCCCTTCGGAAGGCTTAAGGGGGGGACGACGGTGGAAGTTTTGTAAATACTCCTAATGCAATATCCAACGACTCCAAATCCGCAAACACCTGATATGAGATCTCCAGCTAAAGCCCTTACTGGACGCAAAATCCGAGTACCTCTAGACTCCATAAGGCCCACCGTCGGTTTGCCAGTTTCCAAGGGTCCAACAGTGGAAAGCAGGTTCAACCACCGGCACAGCGTCAAACACGGACGCTTCAACAGAGACCAGACCGTCCTTGCCTGAGTGCACCACAGCGGTTTTGCTAAATGGCTTTCGGGCCGAATTTGCAGAAGGCTGGAAAACGTCTTCTTGAGTTCCAAGTCGGAAGGGACATCTGGGTACACCGTGCCAACCAGGTTCAGCCCACCGGTATCACTGAGCCATCACCAGGCGAGAAAGATGTTCCTTTGGAGATCCTGATAAAAACGTTTGGTGTCCCACAGCAGGAGCTCCTAACGATCTGTAACAGGCAAGCCGGACGTTCTGGCTTCCTGTGTCCGTTACACTTGTAAACCAACTTTGAGCAACGTGGAGACACCGGAGGATAATGTTCTCCCGAAGTAAGGGTTCCAACGATAGTCCTGTAAAAGGAGACAATAGAAACAATCGTAAACCAAATGCCCGATAAGACATGCACACTACTTACACAATCGGAAACAAAAGTGGCGCCAACAACACGGCAGCACAATACGTTACAGATCTCCAACTCGCACAGCCCGCCACGTTGGCTACTTTCTAGAAGGTGGACTAACACCACCATGGCCCATGAAGCCACTGCAGACTAACCTCCGACTTCCATCGTACGGTCAGCATCCCCAAAGAAGTAGTGTAAAGATCAGGGTGAACCTGATCCGAAGATCACGATTCTGCCGTCAGAAATCAGATAACACAAGCCGTTACTGAGATATGCATGGGCGTGTAAGTCAGCTGTTTCTTCACGTGCCCAAACTGCCACAAGGTCAATGATTTTCTAAAAATTAAGACCAGGGCAATTATCCATTGAACGGGATTCGCCTTGAAAGTCGTCCAAAAGTAAAAACATTTATTTTGGCGCGAATCCTCGATTTTTAAATATTTTTCGCAATTTTAGAATCGGAATCTCAGGCAAAGTACCTGCAGTACATCAATTGTAAACAAAGTGCGTTAATGGAAAAATTTATATACATCGAATACATCCTAAAAATATTGGTTTGGTGATGAAAAAGCTTACCACCATTTTCGCGAAAACAACCCGTCTTCGCTGTTAACTCATTTTTCCAAGTCTTATTAATGAGATCATTGCCATTTTCAGGATGAAATACGTTATCCTATAGTCTGAGATTGCTTCGTTTTGCGACGTTTTACAGGTACGATCAAAATGAAAATATTTGACAATACAGTGTTAGCATTGCATTTGAACAAGAACGCTGACACACTTGATAGTAAAACACGTACGACAACATTTCCAACTTCCTTTTCTATACGATTTTTATACTATTTCTTCTTGTTTGCAAAATTTCAGGTAGATACTGGTCGATGAAACGTAGCTCTTAGAATTGGTTGGAAATGACGTTATCATATGATTGTTTCCGCCTTCGGTGTATATGGAACGGCGCAAGAAAAGGGTATTACGTTCCCCTCTGTCATCGAGAATCTTACGAAGCAAATTCTGTTCACTCTACTGCGTTGTTTCATGCTAAATTTAGGTCGCATGGCGTTCATACGGAACAATATACGGAAACAGATTGTACCAAGCTGCCTGCCGATCACCGGGATGTAAACTTCTCACTCAGTCACACTATGATTTTTAGAACGCCAGGTGTCTATCGCGGTGCAGAAAAATATTCCAACCAATATGACAACCAACGGAATCAAAGGTGATGATTACCATGTACTCCAAACGCTTCAAACACGTTTTCTATCATTTCCCGCACGTGTTCGTTCTCCAAATTGGTCAAAGTAACAGTGGTTCGGAAGAAGCAGCGACTAGTGTGAACATGCTGCATACTTAAACGCTTATCATAACATGAGTCAATCGGGTAGAGCAGGTATTAGTGTGAACGCATACTGCGTGTTGAGACGTTGTTGATAGCCTGAGTCAATCAGGTAGAGCATCTACTTGGGTGACTTCAAATTCAAGATTTCCTCATGGCTTGAGTGAATGAGACTGATGCATCTTCTAGAGTGAACCCACAGTGCATGCACAAGCGTTCTTTATAGCTTAAGTGAATCAGGTTGGATTAACCCCTAGCGTCTTGGAATGCAAGTCTACTCGGCCCATGAGGTCTCCTGACTTACCTGATTGACTAAGGCTACCAACAACGTCTCAACACGCAGTATGCGTTCACACTAGTACCTGCTCTTCAGCCTTCAGGACAGGAAAGTTCTTCCAAGTCAAGAATATTAACCCTGCAATTTCCGTGAGAAGAAGAAGTAACCTTTCCATCAGGGGGACGCATGAATGCTAGCAGCAGAACGTTAGTTCCCAAACTGTCGTGTTCGGGAAAATTATTTTCCTGCAACAAATCGTTTTAACGGCTTGGTAGCTGATGCAGAAATTAAAATAGTTGAAATCTGCGTCATGGCCTCATGTCTGTTTGTTTTCACTGACCTTTAATTGAAAACCACCTTCTCGTAATTAATTTTCGAAAACTGGTATGGCTGAGGTTTTTGTGGTCGACTGCGTGTGCGGATGTTATCACAAGGATGCTGGGGTTATTTTTAATGTACTTTTTCATTTTTGTCATTTGCTTTTTTATTTCACTTCCAGTTTATTTTTTATTTGTAGAAAATGGATTATATTGCTATTTTTAAGGCGCTGTTTGAGGATCGCGAATTTCACACTTTCTCACAGTTTCAGGAGAGTCTTCAGAGGTACATGGACGAGGTGGGCGTCATTTACGTTCGTGGGACGAGCCGTAGGTCAAAAACTGCCTCGAAGTACGATAAGGTAAAGTGACATGGTTTCCTGATAACCGCGCACATTTATTATCGTTGTACGAAGTACAAAAGACGTAGGAGTGTTTGCAGGGGAGTGCGACGTGTCTAGTGGATTAACTGTTGTTAGTTTTGACGAACCAGTTCTCGCGACACATGTTGCAGTTCACGATTTCATGTGGTCCGACGAGATGCGTGTCTGGTTGTGAGCTTTTTCGAGTTGGAGCACAACCACCATCTCAATCGTCTGCTATATGAGTCGCATCCATCGAATCGTGGACTCACCGTCGGTGAATTGAACGAGTGCAGGAGTCTGTTCTAGTACAATACACTAACTGCCGACATTAAGCAGTATGTAGCGGATGTTTACGGGAAGTTTGTCGCAACCGCCGAGGTTGGAAACGTCAATTTTCATTATATTTCACTTTCCTATCTTCGAAATAATGTAGAATGCGACTCTTGGTCATTTTTCCATTAATCGCTATGCCATTGAACAACCACACATTTCTTGCTTACGTCTTTGGAAGATTGAAACAAAGAAGTCTCTTGGAAACAGATTTGTGAGATTTTAGGTTCTGCAACATATCACAAATGTTTAACAACTTTAATAGCTGCGAATTATTTTTTAATTAAAACATAACAGAGATATTTGCGTTCTACCGATTACACGCAGCCTATAAAATAGAAGGATATCAGAATCTCCTAGTTACCAGTTATCAGAAGAGGTTAGTCGATTCACCTTCGCCTCATATTGTCGCAAAAAAGCTTCCAATGAAGCACAATCTTCAGCGTCCAACACGCTAGTCACCATGCCACACGCGCGCTCAAGTTTATGAGTCAGAATTCTAGTCTAGAACATCCTCGGTTTCCGCTCACACGTCATGTGAATTTCTGCCCGGTTTATATGTGTGATCGGCACTTTCTACCGAGGGGGTTTTCTGCCTGTCATACATCGTGCGCTGGTCCGATTTCGTTAAGCGATGGCTCTTCCGGTCGTTCGTGTTGTCTGCCATCTATCCACTGTGGGCTCTGACTGTATTCCACGACTGTGTCGAGATATTCCTCTAAGCGTTGGAATAATCGCGCCTCCGATTTGGTCGTCCATCCTATTTTGGCTGCTATGTCTCGCCCGTTGGTCTGATCCGGTCGAGTGATCACTCATTCGATTGCCCCTGCTGTCCGACGTCCGATTGTTGGGAGTTTGTGGGCCTGCCTCCCCAGCGTTGAGGTATTCCGCCGGGTGTTTAGGCACTTGCTTCTTCGGCCTGACTATCCGCCACAATATTATAACTCCACTAGTGATGTATAGTTCACTAACGAACATAAATTTATTAGTCTCATACAAACCGTTTGTCGAAAATTCCCATATTCATCTTGGTCCAAATGATCACCTCGGATCACTCAATTTTGCGTCTCATTCTGGATTCCATAAATATATCTAAAGCGCGTTAACATTCCACATCGTGTGGACACTCAAAACCCCGTATTGGTTGAACAATTCGCGAGGTTTGCAACATTCCATCGATTTCAGGCCATTACCGAAGTCCTGTCGAGGTGTTCGTCCATTTTTTCATAAGAGTCCGAAATTTCCTGTCTTCTTTCACACAGTTTTCCGACGCCATTTACACCGAACAATAGCAAAATCCTCAGAATATCAATTTCTGGCGTCCCCAAGTTACCTCTTTCTTGTTAGGCGTTGACCATTATTGCAGACGTCGTCTTGCAAATTACGAATCGGTGTGGCTACTCAGCGGTTTTTCCAGATTTTGGGAACGTGAGATCTATCTTTTTAGAAACATGTGCGTGAACTGCTTTTTATAAACTGGAATATATGTCTCTCCTCGTCTCTTCTTTTGGTTTGCTCACACAGTTGACTCTTTGTTATATTATTACTTATGCGCACTGGGTGCACTTCGCCTTACCTTATGTGCGTTGATCACGCTCATCCAAACGTGTTTCTCGAAGACTCGTTGATAAATGTACCACCATTATTATTGTTAGTCTGCGGAGACTGACAATCACTTTGTGGTTTACAGTACACCTAGTACAGCAGACGGCACAAACTTCGGTCTGAAGGATGATTCAGGAATGCGGATGGCATCTAACTTGTAACAGCACACGGCTGGACCGGCTGCCTGTGAGACCTGGCCGGAATGTGGCCTCACTCACATCTGCTGGTGAGCAGTCCTTATGCGCAAACACCCGCATTGGCCCCAAACAGCTCACAGTTTGCCAACACAGCTGAAGTCATCGTCCCACCTTGACGCACGTGCATATACAAATCACACCCGCTCTACCTCGGGAAGTAGCCAGTGACGCGGTACTCAACACTGTTTTAGCCCCGGCTGACAAGACAACGAGAACGTCCATACTTGTGAACACGACTTACCTAGGTTTCTGGCGCACGGGTGAAGAAAGACAACTGTTGTGCCGCATGAGTTGTGAAGTGTTTCCCCTTTGAAGACCGCTAAGATACTATTTGTGTGAGTCTGCCGAACACGCACAGGAACGGATTCCATCCCTGTGTCTTGTCCAAATTATTGTTGCTAATGAAAGTGTTTTACTTCATCACTGTTGTCATTGCAGTGTGCCTGAACATCCTTCCGTTCTCGCATAGGTGCTTGGTGACTTTGCTGATACCGCATACAAAGTAATGTAATTAGCAACCCAGCGGTTGAGAGTTACCTGTCCTTATCAACATTAGTATTCGCAGAAGAACTTTGCTGCTCATCAGATGTTCAAGCTTATCTTCCCTACCTATGCAAAGAAGCGTTTCAAACACTCTCCGAAGTTCAAATAGGATCGCCGCCCCAGTACACCATGCAGATCATATATACCGACTGCTGAGCAGGCGGCCGCCCAGCTGCATGTGATTTGAGCCCCAACTAAAAATTCTTGACGTGCACCCTATTTGAATTTGAAGATCCCGCGATGACTTAGTCCTCACACGTTTTCCTTTAACGTAGGTATATTCTGACAGTTATTTACCTTAGTATCCGGTAACAACCAACTGAGTCATGACAGAAAGCCTTACCACCTTCGTCCTTGGACCTTAATTTGACAATAGCTTCTTCCTCACAGGGATGTCAGCCATTGGAACGCTCATTCTTCTGAAATGGTGAACTTTCCCCTTAGGGCTGGCTGCAGAATGTTGTTGGATATGAGTTGAATTGATCGGTCCGGACAGACCGGCAATCTCCCTGTTTTCTTGAAACTTGCTGGAATCCTCCAGAGTGGCGCCACATCTGCTTTCAATAGTTGTAATTCAATCTAAAAGACGCCAGCTGGGTGTTAAAACAGATAAGTGAACGAAGCCGTGTGATTTTGTCCTTTCAGCCTTGAAAACGTGCATATATAGCCGAAGTTTCTAATCCTGTCCGGTATAGTCTGGGATCAGCGGTAGAATCCAGGGAAGGCAAGAATAAGCGCGAAATGCACTTTAGCTTATGTGAAAGCGCTCAAACTTATGGCGGACAAAACTGCGGAAAACCCTCAGGTACGCTGAACAACACTTAAAAATATGCAAGTGAAATGACAACCAAGGAGAAGGTGATGTGTGAGCCGTTAAGGAGTATAAGCATTCGCCATGTGTACTTAATAATAATAATAATGGTATATTTCTCACAGGTGCGTTGAGAAATATACCATTATTATTATTATTATTATTATTATTATTATTATTATTATTATTATTATTATTATTATTATTATTATTATTATTATTATTATTATTATTATTATTATTATTATTATTATTAAATATTATTATTATTATTATTATTATTATTATTAATAATCGAACGGCCGAAAAGGGCAACATTGAGTTCGGATCAGACCTACTTGAACAAGTGACCACAGTAGCATGTATACGAAAACAAACGGGTCGATGAGCATGGTGACAACCGTGACCTTTATGGGAACCACGGGGTCGCTGTTCAGTACACTGATTTGTTTTTGTGCATGGTAATCTATTCACCCTACTTCACTCCAAATATTTCAATAATTACACCTTTCCTCCCATCTGCACATATATTTTGGCAAGTAAGTGTTATCATTAAGGTTGTCAAGTGTTATTTCGCCTTCAAATACTTGCCATTCGGTTGATTAAGCCATGGCGGACAGTATTCTTCAATTTCAGCTTCCAATTCGGGACCCGGGGAAAGTTCAAACCTCTTACCTGAGCTCTTCGAACAAATAACCAGAAATCAGACAGTTGGTTCACAACACTAACTCCACATACTAGCACTTGAGAAGACCTGGCTTTCCAGGGATACCAGCGGCAGTGAGTTGCATGCTCCCGAGTTCTCATTGTACCGAAAACACTCCTATCTTCAACGCATAGAAGACTGCATTCTTCCCAAACAAAAAGCGGCGAGCGCCGACTGTCACTTGGGAACTTACCACCCGGGAAAAATGCAACCCATCCTGGCACAAAAGCCAGCTTCGTGGCCGTGGCATGCTCACTGTCGGCGCTGGACACCGTCCACCCGAAACATCTCACCCGACAACTAAATCATTCTTGCCGCCTTAGACTGTTTCTCTCCTACACATCGTTTATATCAACTTATTATTATGGCTGATCTGAACGTACCTGAACTTAGTTCGGTGGCCTCCTCTTATAGGGACTGTAACCTCGAATTTTCGAAGTCACAAGCAATGGTGAACTGTGAGAAAGACTGAGAGCGACACGTCAAACGACCTGCGAGATATCGTCTAGGACGAGCACTCTCTTCGTTTGATGTAGGTGTTACGAATGAAGCTCGCCTGGTAGAAAAGTAATCATTAAACCATCTCTGGGAAATAGTGGCCATTCACTACTATATTTCAATTTTATCTGTTAGTGGCTCCGAAAACCTATAACAAAGGTTTTAGCCGAAACTTTCCGAAATTATATCTTAACGCACTGAAGGCACTCTTAAGCACACTCATCTTCAAGTCCGAATTGATGAAACCGAACTGTCACTCCCTTAAATATCGCAATCGTGAAACCCATGGGACACTTTTCCCCCACAAATCGTGGACATTCTTCTCTCACTCGTCGTTACCACGAAACAAACACTGCTTTCTTGAGGAACGTTCACACCTTTTCACCAAGCAGGGGCTAACAGGCGTGTTTAAGGACGTAGGAGCTTTCCGCGCCTCACGTATCATGTACAAACGAGAAATCTCACGACACACACACCAGATATAGAAAAAATCTTGCTGGTAGCCCGAGAAAATATGAACTCTATACAAATATATGCGCCTCCGGGAAAAAAATTAAATCGTCAGCTCCTTCTCTTCAGCTGCCGGACGGATAAGTCTCTTTCAACCCCCAACTGGTTCCCGAGGTATTCGAACAGTGTTCCTAGGTGATCTACAATATGGTTCCGGCGAGCCGGCATTCACGTCTTCCGCCGGGAGACTTTCAACACCCACTCCTGATAGTGGACTTTCGTGTGTTAAATGTTCAGAATCTCTTAGTCAAATTCTATTCTTACGGTGCAGTGGGACAAGACGCTACCCATCTTGGGATCTTCACACTAGCTGTCCTTGGTTTGACGGTGCATCTCCGTAATCTGTTTAAACAGATATTTTGCTTGCCACTCCATCGGAGAAGTGGAAATGGACCATTACCAAGACCATATTTAAGACTGAATATCGACAACAATCTGCTGGTTAATGGCTGATCGTGCGCACTTGTACGTCACACAAGGTAACGAAACGTCTGTTAAAATGCCCCACCTTTATGCGCTGAAGTACTTGTTCCACTACTCAGTACGGCTTCCTTCCTCACCAGTCATGCATAACCAATAGGTTACTCTCCATGGGTAACTTGAGGTAAGCCGAAGACAATGACTTCTTCATAGCTGCTATTCTTCGCTTTCTCCAAAACATTTGACCGTGTTCCACACTACTTGTACATTCTTCCGACGAACGTTGAGTGACGCACGTATAACCAACGACGACAAATACCGGGTTCAAGTCAAGTCACTGGAAAACGTGGTACGTTTGGCATAAACAATATAATCAATTACAAGAAACAAACCTCAATCCGTTTGCGTCCGTGGGATAAGATACAATGGTTGGCCGCAATAGGCCGTCTAGGGTCCGACGGGTGCAAAAAAGTACAAGTACAGGCGACCGACGGGCAACAGCGAGCCGACGAAATGCGATCAGACCGAATTGATGTGTGTCCGAGTAGCCGGCCTTCTGGCAGACCGATTAGTCAGCGACGGTTTCACGGCGGACCATAGGAAAGCCGTATTCACAGGGGTGGAGAGGGTGAGACTGAGAGACGACAATGGGTTTGTGGGCAGACGAGTTGGGTTTAGGTGCTGAGGGAGGTGGGTGGAGAAATTAGTAATTTTGGATGCGGTTTGTGTGAATAACAATAGCGGGCGTCCAGTTAGATAGGTTCACGGGGCAGAATGCAAAAGGGTCAATCGAGGGGAATTTCGACCTCCAAAAATATCATGCATTACCCGTTTTCACATAAACTTGAGGCGCGCATCTATCCAAGACAGTTTTGGCGTCAAATAATCCCTTCCGGTGGTAACAGAACTTTTAAAATAGAAAGGGGTTGGGTCTTTATCATGCTTCCTCAGTCTCCGTTAGGGTCTCCCAAGGGTGTTCATTTGGTCTACCGTTGTTTACAACCTATATCGATGACCGTCCCGACATGTCTGTCAGCAACATTCGCTTTCATCCTGACTACTCAGTAATTAAGAATGTTAGTCGTCCCAAAGCATCACAGGTGGATGTTGATATGCTAAGTGCTGGTAAGATGGATAGGGACTGTCACTCAACCACAACAGAACGTGCACACGTGTCACTCCGATGAGACTCGGAGAATTTGTTTGTAATATTTAGAATTCAGAATGCAAGGGATCTATCGATAGTTGATCCGGAAATAGACTTCAAGAGTTGGCTGTAGTCCAGCCTATCCTTCAATTATCATAACTAGATGACGGCTAGGAATAAAAACGGAACAATCGGGAGAAAACAATAAACGGTTCTTTCACGGAACAGCAGGTTAATACAGGGCTACTGCTGGAGTTTGCCAAACAACTCGTGTATGCCAGCTTCAAGAAAGACATGCGTCACCGAGCATATCTAGCTAGTAGTCACCAAAATGGTCACTGAATTGAAATGTTTATCCTATGAGTGTCAAGAAGGGAACACAGCGTCTTCGTTCCTCTCTATGAGGCTTACGTGAGACCACATCTAGCAGGCCTGGTGTCCTTATTTGATCAAAGATGCCAAAGTTCTAGAGAAGGTGCAAAGTAGGTTGGCGAAGTTCTTTGTGGAATCCCGGGGAACAAAGTACTCCAACAGGCCTAGACATAATCCGTTCTGTCTAGAAAGAAAGAGGAGGAGAGGAACTCTTATGGAAGTTTTTAAGACCTCCAGTGGATTGTCTGAGAATTTCAACTTTTCAACGT